>ML802903.1:44190-57812 GCA_009831015.1 Picea engelmannii
TGTGCATCATAAGTATAAAAGAAAAGGTAAAAAAAAAACAAAGAATAAGATAGTTTTCAACTTCTAATTTAAAGCTAGTAGTTATTTATAACTCATTAAATTTCTCTTATTCACCATTTCCATCATTTCTTAGTAACATTATAGTTTTATTTTAAATTTAATCATAAATATATTATTATTTTTCTTTTCTATTTATACTAATAAGAAAACATATTCTCAAAATATATTTAAGTTTCATTTTTAAAATAACAGAAACTTACCTTCACTTTAACTTTATATTATTTTGCTTTTTTAAGAATTCATATATCCTCATAAAAAAGCAATAATAACATTGATTTATTTAAATTAATTTAAGAAAAAAATAAACTATTTGAAATGTATTAAAATATATTCGATTCAAAATTTTAAATTATATTTTAGATATTTAAATTAACATTTTTTATTTAAAATTAATAAAAATTTAATAAAAAAATATTGTAAGTATTTAAATATGGAAATGTAAACCTCAGAGTTAAAACGAGAACAAATTGCAATTTCATAAAGTGGTTTGATTTTTCATTGTTTATGCAAGTAGATATCAATATTAATTGTATGCAGATCAAGTTGAAAGCTACAGTCAAAGTTCATGGCATTTATCTTTCCTTGGATTTTATGAGATCTATTGTTTGCAAATAATATTCCTGCAGTGTGAAAAGTGCTAAATAATGTAAAAGTAATTCCATAGAGAAGATGTAATGCTCAAACTTAGTAACCCATATGCGACCCTCTTGCAAGTATACACAAGAAAGAGACGAGTTACATCGTAATATTTTCCGCTGGCAACATATTCCGCTGTAATATTTTCCACATACTCCCTAATTTCTGTCATCTCTAGTTCGAGGATTTATGTGTGGAGGGTCACATATATCTTATTTTTTTATTATTAAGTCTAAAGGCGTATACCTATTGGAGATGGGCACAATTAATCACCTTTTAATTTAAAATTCTAATCCGATGGCTAAAAATTAAAGATGCTGGCATATTCTTAGTAGTCCTCTCAAATCAATGAATGAAATTTAATATTAATAACTTCCATAAATGCTTACCTTTACTTGTTTACTTTTTCACATTTACTTAATATGATTAATAATTTACTGCCCTAACGAGTGATTGCCAAGTTTACCTAATTAACCAAGATTAAAGTGTATAAATATATTTTGGAGATATATTTATGAATCTGAAGCAACAGACTCTTGAATTCCACATTTGTTGCATGTAAGTGTTTTATTTTGATGATATATTTATAAATCTGAAGCAACGGACTCTTGAATCTGAAGCGGCCGACTCTTAGATTCAACAGCCACTCTTGAATCTGAAGCAACGGACTCTTGAATTTGAAGCGGCCTATAGGCGTTCATCAACCACAACTTAAGTGGTTGTGCTTGTATACCTCTGTTAGCACATAATCATGTATGGGGTATTTTTATAAAAGAAGTGCGCCCTTGGGCAAACAAAGAGGCTTAGAAAACCCACTTATCCCAAATTTTTGAAGGGTTGGCATGTTATTTTAACAAGCAGGCAGTTTCGGATGGTCAGGATCCACCCTCCTAGATCTGCAGCTGAAGTTTCATTCCGGAGCCCCCTCGTCGTTTTTCCTTTAACGGAGGGGGGGGGGGTCTGAAATTGGTGGTTCAAAGCGGGCCCCACTTGTCACATCTTCGACTCCCTCCGCTTATCGTCTCCTGCCATGTCTTTTTTACTCAACACCATTCTGGCCCACCTTATTCCCATTTCCTCACTCCCACCTGTCACCTCCCACCATGTGCCTCTATCGCTTTCTTAGCCACTTCCACCTATGTCGTGTCTTCGCTCCTTGACCTGTCGCATGGCGGCCTCATTGTCACCTTCTCACGAGACAATGCTTCATCATCTGGTTTCACACCCTCCATTTCTTCGCCACCCAAAGCTTCCACTTCAACACCTCTCATCTCACCCTCACAAGTGTTGACGCCATCGCCCCCATCAGACCCTCATCCACGTCCGCCATCTGGGTCCTCCCCCCTGCAGCAGTCCAGCGAAGCAAAAGACAACCAAAGGTAGACTGCCACGTCTTGCAGATGTAGAGTTGACCAGGTGGCTCCTGATCCCAAGGAAGTAGTTATTGAAGTTGTTGGTGGTGGTTAGACATCGTTTCTACCATAAATGGAAAGTCCGGCAAAGGGATTAAAGGCATGTCAATTCATTCACAGAATTGTCAGGAGTCTAATTGCGTCTGTTGTAAGTGCACGATCGTTCAAAGACTGCACATGCAGACTGCTAGTAAGCATGCAGATGCAATGTTTTTAATGCAGTGTCTTGTTTTCACTGTTGTTGGTTTTGTTTTGAGTATATGTTGGCAATTTTTCCATTTTGTAAAAAGATGGATGGTTGAGCTAGGCTCCCGATTGTAAAAGTTTTAATGAAGCACTGGTTTCTCTGGTTATGTATTGGTACTTGAGACTTCTTGCCTTATGAATGTTAGCTTATTTCCATCTCTTTGTTTATAATGTGTTAGAATAGCTCAGAATTGGAGGATCCAGTCTAGTTGCACTGTTATAGGATGATGTATGTTGGATCACTGTAATGGTTGCATTGTTTCTAATTAGTTCTTGTATTTTCTCAACGCTGAATGATTTGGAATTGGAGGATCCAGTCAAGTCACCCCTTCAGTTCCTTGAAAATATGAACCAAGAGGATCTTGTATTCTGAGTTTTTCTTCCTCAAGTTGCTGAAAGGCCTGATGCCTGAGGTAGTTTTGCTCACTCATCTCATTAAGTCTTCCATCTGCCCATTTTACAATCAACTCACTGATGGAAGTTAGATCAAGACCTCTTTTGTTCTTTACATACCAGACCTAGTCCCTGAGTTAGAGCGATTCCTTCTTGGGTCTCTACCCATTCGATCACCCATTAAATTTATCTGTGACATAAACTGATGGGCATTGGGATCTGCTCCTGTAGCAATCTAGGAGTGACTTCTAACGCTAACATTTCTGGCACCGTTGCCGGGGACGAAGTTGAATATTTTCCTCGGGATTGAACAACAATGATTAACTGATTCTAAAGGTGCATCAGATATCAGAACCATCGAAGATTTCTACTGTGCACCTGGCGACTCCAATGTTTCCACATCACTGTTTCAGTTGCGGCTACTGTTAGCACACCCAAAAGATGACCTAGAGGAGCTTTCTCCAAAAGGTTTCAGTAGCTGCTTTCTCAAACTAAGAAGCTTCCTGGGGTAACGACATGTTAATATTTGGCCTTTGATGCTGAACAAGGACCAGGCACATTCAAAGTTGTGCATATTTCACCTGGAGACTCCATGATTCAAGGATTGATTGGCGACTCCACTGGTTTGGGATGGAGAAAATCCTAGCTCGGAGGTTTGCTCCTTTTAATTTTTCTACTATTCCTGGTTTTCCTAATGTTGTCCCTTCTCCGGATGAATGGGGCAATTATTTTTCCATATTTAGAGAGCATGAAGGGGACAACCCTGCTCAACATCTCTGTGAGTTTCATGAACTCATGTATCAATGGGAGATACATCATGAGGATGTATTACTGAAAATGTTCATGTTCTCGTTAGCAGGGAATGCTCGTAAATGGTATCATTCTTTACCCCTTGGTAGCATTTCTTCACTCAGTGAATTCCATGCAACTTTCACCGCCTATTGTCATAATATTTATCCCTCTGAGTTATTTTTTCATAACTGTTGTGAGGGATAGAACAACTGTATACAAGATAAAGTTGCTTCTTACATAGGCTGTGAGGATGATCCTGACGACTTGGATAAAAAATCAGTCATTTCTCATCCCCATTTGTCTTCATCAGAGGAAGGTTATGAGAGTGAAGGTTTCAAGGAGGGAGGAGACGCTTGGGGAGGAGTTCTGAAACTGATAAAATCTCTCATTGCCAGACCAAACAGGTGGGAAGATGAACGATGTGCAAAGGATTTTCCATCCCTTGAAGCAAATGCTCTTGGAAGCTCTACTGAGGATGATGATGAAGACTTCATAAATGTAGAGGCCTCACACTCTGCTCCTGATGTGCATGTTGTTTCAACCTTTGATGATTATTCGTATGAGGAGCAATAAAGTCCTGCATTACCATTTGTTGATCGGAGTATCCAGCCTGTATATGACATCTACGAATCATATTCTGAGTTGGATATGTTGGATTTCCAAGAACATACCGCAGAGCCTTATCCTCTTTTCACTAAAGAACAACAGCATGAGGAAGAGCAGAGCTTTTCCACGGGTCCTGTTTATGACCATTATGAATCGGACCCTTGGGAAAGCCAAGGAGAAGAACCAGAGGAGAAGTTTTTCTTTTGTCCAGAGCTAGTCAGCAAGCAGCCATCACCCGATATCAGTCATCCTACGTCAGTTGTCCACCCGCCTGTGCTTACCAGAGATATTCATCCATGCGTTAACAACTATGTAGTAGAGGAGGCTTCTTGTCACCAATTTTCTAGAGTTTGTTGCTAGTCCTATGAGCCTGTGGAGGAATACATGGAGTTGTATTTCCTTCACAATTTGCAGTCGCCCTATTACATCTCAACTTCAGCCTGTAAGGAGGAGTTGAAGAGCGTAACCGTTCTGTTATCACGGTTACACCACCTGTTTGTGATCATCGACATAAGGAAGGAGCTTCTATTTAGAAAGTTTCTTGAATGGCTATGGTGGAAGTTTTCTTTCACCTAGCCCATGTAAAGGATTTTATTAGTTTAGGACTGTACATAAATAAGCTCTTTTGAGCATGTATGTTTATTTTGTTTTGCTTTTACTTTTTGGCCTGTATTTTAAGCAGAGTGTTTGAAGCTTGAATCCATAGCCCAACAGAAGGCACTGAAGCCGCAAACGAGTTCTTAGAGCATCACAGGGACGACTCTATCCCTCATGGAGCCTAATGTTAGCACATAATCATGTATGGGGTATTTTTATAAAAGAAGTGTCCCCTTAGGCAAACAAAGAGGCTTAGCAAACCCACTTATCCCAAAGTTTTGAAGGGTTGGCGCGTTATTTTAACAAGCAGGCAGTTTCGGATGGTCAAGATCCATCCTCCTAGATCTGCGGCTAAAGTTTCATTTAGGAGCCCCCTTGTCGTTCTGCCTTTAACGGAGGGGGCGGGGGGTCCAGAATTGAGTGTGCAAATTTGAGAGGCTAGGATTAAAGCATCTAGATCTATGGCTGAGGATGGATTTCGAACCCCCCCCCTACTTTTATGCCTTTAACGGAGGGGGGGGGGGCGTCTGGAATTAACGGTTTAAAGTGGGCCCCCCTTGTCACATCTCCAACTCCCTCCGCTTACCATCTTCTACCATGTGTTTTCCACTAAATGCCATTCTGGCCCATCTTATTCCCATTTCCTCACTCCCACCTGTCACCTCCCGCCATGTGCCTCTATCCCTTTCTCAGCCACTTCCACCTGTGTGGTGTCCTCACTCCTTGACCTGTCGCATGGTGGCCTCATTGTCACCTTCTCACGGGACATCACTTCATCATCTGGTTTGACACCCTCCATTTCTTCGCCACCTAATGCTTCCACTTCAACACCTCTCATCTCACCCTCACAAGTGTTGACGCCATCGCCCCCGTTAGACCCTCATCCACATCCACCATCTAGGTCCCCCCCGGCAGCAGTCCAGTGAAGCAGAAGACAACCAAAGGCAGACTGCCATGTCTTGTAGATGTAGAGTTGACCGGGCGGCTCCTAATCCCAAGGAAGCAGTTATTGAAGTTGTTGGTGGTGGTTAGACATCATTTCCACCATAAATGGAAAGTCCAGCAAAGGGATTAAAGGCATGTCAATTAATTCATAGAACTGTCAGGAGTCTGATTGCGTCTTTTGTAAGTGCACGATCATTCAAAGTATGCATGTGCAGACTGCCAGTAAGCATGCAGACACAATGTTTTTAATGTAGTGTCTCGTTTTCGCTGTTGTTGGTTTTTTTTAGAGTATATGTTGGCAATTTTGCCATTTTGTAAAAATATGGATGGTTGAGCTAGGCTCCCGATTGTAAAAGTTTTAACGAAGCATTGGTTGCTCTGGTTATGTATTGGCACTTGAGATTTCTTTCCTTATGAATGCCAGCTTCTTTCCATCTCTTTGTTTATACTGTGTTAGAACAGCTCAAAATTGGAGGATCCAGTTGAGTTGCACTGTTATAGGATGATATATGTTGGATCACTGTAATGGTTGCATTGGTTCTAATCAGTTCTTGTATTTTCTCAACGCTGAATGGTTTGGAATTGGAGGATCCAATCAAGTCACCCCTTCAGTTCCCTGAAACTCTGAACCAAGAGGATCTTATATTCTGAGTTTTTCTTCCTGAAGCTACTGAAAGGCCTAATGCCCGAGGTAGTCTTGCTCACTCATCTCATTAAGTCTTCCATCTGCCCATTTTACAATCAACTCACTGACAAAAGTTAGATCAAGACCTCTTTTATTCTTTACATACCCAATCGACGATGGTTTGAGCCGTTTCTCTGTTCGATTTGGACCAGTTCAGCTAAATTTCGGTTGGATTTCATTCGGATTTGCATCCAATAGAAATGCAGGTTTTGCAAGCTCTACGAGGAGCAGATCCGGGCGTCCGAAGAGATTTGTTGGACAGACGAACCGCCAGTAGCCTGCTTCGTGTGTTTTAAAGCTTATTTGATTTGTTTTTGTTCATATTGTGAAGTCGCTATGGAATATACAGTTGTGTGCTGCTAGAGTATTGTTGAGCAGTGGAGATTCGTCGCTGACTACTTGAGAAGAGAACGCATGCATATACAGAAAGAGTGTTAGACCTGGTGTAATTCTTTGTTGTTGCTTGGAGTCTGGACTTAAGTGTGAGCATAGACTCACTTGTGATGTGCCCTTGTGGCCTCACTATTATTGATTTTAATTTGGTATCAGAGCATGAGGGGCTTGGGCCAACTCCCTCACAGGAGTGCCCAGGATCCTGAGAGCGAGTTGTCGGTTGTTGCCAAGGTCTGTGGAAGCTGCGTGTTGGAGCAGTTGTGTATTGATGTCAAGAACGAGAAGCCGCCACTGTGAGTTGTGTTCAAGGACGTTGTTGGAGGAGCATCCCTAGTGATACGTGCTGAGCCGAGTGTTGTTTCATGTTGTTGTTGGGAGGTGAGAAGTGTGGAGGAACCCAAGTGGAGAGTCTTGAAGAAGAGGTTGATCGCTGTCCTATGAATTTGCTTCGAATTAGATCGCTATTTGCTTCAAATTCTAGAGGAGCCACCAGCCAAATTTGCTGGTCTCAAGGTGCCTGTGTGAAAGTATAGAACTGATGAGTATTACTCTCAGCAAACAATACATGTCCATTTGGCAACAAATTAGCAGTGGAGTGATGCATGTGAGGAATCGTAGTCGCTTGGAAGACAGAAAACAAAAGTTGTCCTGGATTGTAAATCACTAGATTCAAGACGGGTTGCGAAGCGAAACCAAAGCCCTGAGAAAACGAATGCGTCGAGAATGGCACACTTAGAAGATTAATCTCCAAGGGTGTAAGCTGACCAGTAAGAGTAAAAACCACCGTAAACGTCTGCCCAAGGCGAACTAATTGAGGAGGCGAGATCACTAATTGATTGGGATCTCCCCAACCTGTCTTGCCTATGGTTATAAAACTTGAATTGCTGGCAGTATTGGAACTAAGACATATCATTGCCGACGGCTCATTTGAAAGAGTGGAGAGAGCTGATCGCTCTACAGTGAGGCGGATTTCATTGCAATCCATGCTTGAGAGGAAAATTAATCGGCCTACCCAGGCAAAGATTTTGATGCCGCGGAGTTTCGAGCTATTTATGTTGTTTAATTGTCTGAATTGATTTCAGTTCTGTCGGTGGACTAGGGGATGATCCGTGGGCATTTTACATTTCCAGAAATGTTCTGCAAGATGTTTGAGGGGCTCCCGATCGTCTGTGTCCACAGTGTAGTGTGAAGGAGCCCATGCGGACGAGGCATGAAGTAGGATCTGTGCGTTGGAGACCGTGAGAATAACCAGCACCTGTGTGGAGTTCACTAGTAGATTCGTGACCTGGAGTGGAACATCAGTGTGGAGAGTGAAGGACGAGCTACCGAGAAGGGTAGTGACGTGTGGTGCTATGCTGCGCGTGAGGAAGAGGAGAAAACATCGGGGGAGCTATCAAGAGCTTTGGATTACTGCATACGTGTTGTTGTGAGAGAGATCATTGCACATGAAGGATATCACTACTAGTTTCAATACACCATCAAGATGAGTTGAAAGTGCTGAAGGCGCAGCGGAAGCGTGGTGAACGAGGAAGCTGTTGCATTGTTGATTGGTTGGAGAAAGATTTGGTGGTGGCAGCAAAGAATTCGTGAAGGGAAGAGTTGTTAGTGCACAAGAGAAGTTGTCATGGGCCGGAAAAGGAGACTTAAGCAATTCCAGATAGAACTCAACCAGATGGGGAGAAAGATTCAAAGAGCAGAGGAAATATATTTTGTAGGTAAATATAAAGTGTCTTCAGTAGTAGCCGAGGAACACATACCTAATGGAGACCAGGATTAGATTGCGGATCTAGAGCAGATTGATGAAGATGAAGAAATCAATGCAATATTGAAAAGGTTAATGCCAGTTTTACCATCATTTTTAGGTAAAAATTTTGATCTTTGGAAAATGAAAATGGAAGGTTTACTTGGATCAGTAGATTTATGGGAATTTGTTCAAAATGGTTATGAAGATCCTACTGAGAAGAGAAGAGATAAATTAACATTATATCTTGTTAGTTTAACATTGAATAATGGCATCCTGTCTGCTCTGTTATATGAATTTGGTGAAACAGAGAATGCAAAAATGTTTTGGGATAATCTAGAGATGAAGTTTAGTGTGAGGGGGAGCAAGATAGCTAAAGACGAAATTAATAGCGTCACTTCTGTTGAAAATGGTGAGTGTATTGACAGTCTTATAACTGAAATAAAGACTGAAAATGATTGCATTGAAATCACAATGATTGATGATGAAAGTGTGTATGTAGCTGATTGTGATAATGAGAATGAAAACCTTGTGGAGGAAGATCTCTTTGAAGGAGAGACATATGAAGTCATATTTGACAATTCATCTAATGAAGAGTGGTCAAAATTGATGCATGAGAAACAAATTTTTGATGAGTTGTTGTTTAGTGAGAAGAATGGTCCACTTGCATACACAAAACAAGTGGAAGGCAACTTTATTGTTGCAGTGAAGGAAGAGACGGAAGATGAACAAGAGAGAAATCAGAAAGCTCTCTTAGAAGAGCAAAATGAAATGAGCAAAAATTGTATTGATACTCTAATGAATGTTTTTGTGTGTGCAGGGTTTGCTAAGGAAGAATGTGATGTGAAGCACTTAGGTGAAGTGCCAAATAAGTTTGATGAAGAATTAGAATTTATTGAGGAATGGCTTCAAAATCCATATTATGATGAATGCAAAGAAACATTAGATTATGATGAGGACTGTATGGACACTGAAGAAGAAGAATACTGCATAACAGATATAGAAATTGAGTCAGTTTTTATAAAGTGGAGTCCTGAAGAAATAAAGTATTACTATGAGCTAATGTTGCAAGAGTCCGTTGAGCAAGACATTGTTGATTGTATCTAGAAATGGGAGCAACATATTTATGTGGAGTTGGAAGCATTTGCGAACATTAAAGACAAATGTTCTCAAGAAAATGAAGACGTGTTGAGGACAAAGAACAATAATCAAAAGTCAAATTCCAAAATGCCGAGGAACAAAGTAAAAAGGGCTATAAAGCAGAACAGAGTCAAGATGAAACATATATGGAGTAGCAAGCCAAGGAAGAATCTCCATCTACATCACTATCTAAGATCAAGAAAGGTCAATATGAAATTGTTAATTTGTAAGCCTAGCTGAGACTGAGACCAGCAAGCATGTTATGTTCTGCTCTGTTATGTTTGGTAGAAAATCCATTTCTCCATTAAGGGGGACTGTTGGAATAATGTATAAATTAGGATACTTAGTTAATATTTACGTAACTAAGTTGTTCATGTTTAGATGTGCATTAGTTTCAGATCCACATTTATAGGAGATCTGTTCAAGTCTGTTTCATGCACCTTGTGCTATATATATGTAATTGATTTACATTAATAAACAACGAAGGTGAGCTCTGCTCACGTATTCTGTTCTGCCTCTGTTAATTAATATTTCTTCGTGGCAAAATTCATCTGGAAAAAGACAAAAAGTAAAACATTTAAAGTGAGCCTCTTCAATTATCTTATAGAGTTTACAAAATTCAAGGTTAGATTGCTTAGGGTTTTAAAACCCAAGGATCCATTGCTAAGGTTAAAATTTTGAATTGCAATTCTATTTATGAATTTTGCATATGATAATCCGTTTATTTTTATCCGAATTTTGAATTGCAACTCTATTTATGAATTTTTCATATGATAATCCGTTTATTTTTATCCATAGAGGTTTCTTCTCTTTTTGTGCTATCATGATCATACTTTTTTTCTGAACGATTTACACTTTTATCAATCTGTTGGTGTTCAACAATTCTCCAAGGAGGCAGATTATCACATCTCATCTTGCATTATTATCATTCAAGACTATAAAATATTTACCCACTTCTATGAAGAGATGGCTTCTAGCAAAGCATCTCTTTGTTTTTTTTTCATATTAGTACTTCACCTTGAAAGCACCATGAATGTTTTCGACCCCATTGATCACACACAGCATTGGCCTCAATGGCCAGATCTCTACCAGGATTCAACTTTCATGTGTTGAAATCATTGCACACAACAACAACTATTGCTTACCTAAAAGACTGGAGGAACACTTGAGGTTGCAGGCAGGGAATAAACAGATTTGTCTTAGAAATTATTTCAGAGTGTTTGTTTATTGTCTACTAAATTGGTGGTTTGAGGATGACCACAAACTCATTTGGTGGTTTCGGGATGACCACAAACCAATCTGGTGGTTTTGAGATGACCACAAACCGAATGTCTAGCTGAAGCTAATGTCTTCTACTAAATGGCATGGTTTTAAGTTGACCATAAACTAACCAGAGCTCAAGGCTCAAAAATCTAAAATGTAACAAACAAAACATCATGTCTTCTCCTCAATTGGTGGTTTTAATTTGACCACAAACTATCAAGATCTCAAGGCTCAAAAAACTATGAATCGTTTTAGGATTACCACAAGCCATGTCAACAACAATATCTTCATGTGTTGGAGAATAATGGAGATTAGTTGCGTTGGTTTAGATTTGGTGTTTATTTAGGAGTTTGATCTTATTTTTAGAGGTTGATTACAACCATCTAAACCGAATGACCTCCTATATAATGTACTCTTCATTGTTTAATAAATGAAAAATGGTTGGCTTTGATTAGGAAACCTCCACGCCTGCCTCACTATGAGGCGATGATCTCTTTCCCATTTTTAAGTTGGTATCAGAGCTAGTATCTTTCTCATCTAGTGGTTGTATGAAACTCGTTTAAGTGAATGGGACCATTGAAGTGAATGTTGTGACCCCACTGAGAAACTCGGTGCACGTTGAATGGATCGTTGAACAGATCACTGTCTATACAGTTTGAAGGAGTGGGGAGGCCGCCAACATAGAGAATATTTGCTGAGATTGCATCCCTACTGAAGATCGTTGAGGAGCCAGTTTTCATTCTTCAAACTTGGAGCCTGACTGAAAACTTAAGATTTCCCCATGTGAGGGACAACTGGTTCAAATTCTATTGACCATCATTCACAAGTATGACTAAGAAGAGATCAAGCACCTGCATAAGCTACTGGAACAATGTGTATTCTTTCACAATGCATACATGGATGAAGATCGAAGTACTGATATTTTATATGTCCAACTTTATCAATGGAAAGAGGGCTTCTTTCAATTCTACCCTTTTACAATAGAAAATTTAAACTTAACATAAGGTTGTTGGCTTCAACAAAAAATGCACTCAATTACAATCATAATTCAATTCTGAATAGGCATAAGTACATAAATTGCAAGTCATAAAATTCTGAGACACAAGTTAGTAATGGAGGAAATGAATGATTCTTTAAACCTTTGAATGGTGTTGCGAGTAAAAAAGAAAAACCTAGTCTCTCTCCTCTAGTCATTCTTTTCTAATGGTTTCTCTTTCCTCTCCACCTCTGGTAATACCTAGCAACTTTCATATAAGTGGACTCTCTTATAGTAGTGAATGGTTGATGTTCCACTTCAAAACTTCCACATATCTTTCTTCATGATCCACAAAACTTCCACATCTCTTGCTCCACAATCCACACGTTACCATAAACTCACCAACAATAGAAACAACACTCCTAGTCTTCATGGGAAAATATCTCACAACCTTCTTCAAAATAAAATATTTGTTAAAAATACCAAAGAAGTAATTTTATTTTTTTTAAAAACTCTCTAACGTTTCAAACTTTTTTTAAATATGAACTTTTGTTTTTATAAAAACCAAAAGATAAGTTTGTAAACCATATTCAAGAATGTATGCCTTTACTAGACTCGGTCTCTCTCCTAGTAAACCGATTTCAATATTGAAAAACCTTCTTCTTAACCCTCTCATCCAAGGTTTCTTCAGGAGACTTGAGGTTGGAAGCAACGTACCCAAATTTTCTGGTCACGGGGAAAAGCTCTTTGTAATTCTTGTGTGATGCCACATAGATGGCATACCTCACACTTCAACCATTACTTATATTACTGCTCTTATTATTGTTGTTCCCTTGTTTTTCTTCTTCTAGGTTTTCGTTATGGGCTTGTTTGGCCGTCATTTCTTTCTTATTTCCTTCGTGAGAGAATTTTATTTTCCACAAACTTTTCCACCCTCTGCGCACCTTGAATTGGTTTCTCCCTCTCCTCAGGCTCCCTCAAATCAAATCAAAATGGTGTGGATTCTCCTTCAATAGTTCACATCAGACACAAAACCAGGAGGAAATGGTGCGGCTCCTCTTCCTTTATGCAGGCACATTTAGAAACATTGTTCACAAATCAATCCTCCGTTGGTTTCACACGTCAACCACTTCATCATGTTAAAGTTTTATTAATACAAACTAAATGTCTGTTAACTAATTACAGGACCTAGAACTTTCTAGTTCTTTACCAGCATTAAATTGCAGCGGAATTTAATCAGAGATTGAATCAATACCTGGATCCATTTGTGCAGGGCTCTGACTACTTCAGACTCTAGAACAGTGAAGTCTCTATTGCGTTTTCAGAACCCTCTGTTCCTCTGCTACATTTTTCAGAAACCTCTTGAAGAACCCTTTGCACAGAATAGAAATGAAGACCCTCTGCACAGAACAGAAATCGGATTTCTCTCTCTTACCCTGCTGCCATACACACTTTTAGATCATTAGAGATGGGTATTCTGAAGGTTCATTTATGGGAAGAGAGAGGACCGGTTTCCCCAAGACCGTTATTCTCCACCTGTCCATCAGAGTAGGAGATTCGAGACCATTCCTGAAACCATTACCAAGAGCTCCATAAAAACTGTAACGGCTGCCAACACATCCGTCTCTTCATATGGGTCATTAAAAACTAATTTAAGAAATTAGTCTTACATTCTCCCACTTGGCACATATGATAACTTAATGTTAGAGTTTAACAGAGTAGACATTAGGTGCGCCA
>ML802903.1:61644-73399 GCA_009831015.1 Picea engelmannii
TCTGCAGTTCTGAAACGTTCTTCCACAGATTTCAGGAATTCTTTAGCATTTTCAGTAGTAGGAAGAGTTGACTTAATGTTGTTTTCCACAGTCATTCGCATGAACTTAAGGCTCAGTCTATTCGATCTTTCCCATGCTTTGAATGTAGATTTTTCTTCTACACTGTTGTTACTAGTAATAGCAGCTGGTTTTTCAGATTCAAGTGCTACATCTAGATCCAGAACACCAAGGTGAAACTGAACCTGTTCTTTCCAATATGAGAAATTCATTCCATTCAAGATCGGGACAGAAGAGGCATGCGAATGCAGCAAAATAAGAACTGATACTGCAATCATAAATACATGCTATGTGACATTAATGCTAAGAGTTATAAGCAATTTGAAAATCATGGTTTAAACAATAGTGAATAGTATTACCGTGACCTACCTTTGGGCTAATCTTATGGTAAACTGTTTAACAATTATGATTATTTCCTTTCACCTAATAGGACTGATTGATAAAATATTCACAACTAAGTAGGTATGTTACCTTTGAGTATCCATACTGGCCTCAATTGTGAATACCCATCAATCATCCTACTCCAATTAAATAATCTTTCAAAAATTTGGTGCACCTTTGGGCCAACCTAATATTCTTGTGACTAAATAATTGTGATTTGCTGAGTTATTATTTTAATACCAGGGGAAACAAGTACTAAATTTCGATAATTTGACTTAATATCTACGAGTCTTTCCGGTTGGACCACTTTGGTGGCTACCAAACTGTATCTTAATATAGACCTTAAATCAATGTAACGACTTTGCATGTTGATTCAACAGTAATGTGTTTAAACAAAGTAACATAAAACATTCTTTCATCATACTTATAGCAAAAGAAAGTATTCAATATAACAGAGTAACAGTTAATTTCGTCTGTCTATGATTTGCACACTGTATACCCTAAATTCATACAGTGGCTTTAAACTGGTCTATCAAATGCATTCACAAAACTTATATACAATTTCTCAGAATGCATTTGTCAGATAAAAAATTAATGGAAAGAGAAGAGAAAGTTCTCTACACACACTCTGATACCACATGTTAAAGTTTTCTTAATACAAACTAAATGTCTGTTAACTAATTACAGTACCTAGAACTTTCCAGTTCTTTACCAGCATTAAATTGCAGCGGAATTTAATCAGAGATTGAATCAATACCTGGATCCATTTGTGAAGGGCTCTGACTACTTCAGACTCTAGAACAGTGAAGTCTCTGTTGCATTTTCAGAACCCTATGTTCCTCTGCTACATTTTTCAGAAACCTCTTGAAGAACCCTTTGCACAGAACAGAAATGAAGACCCTCTGTACAAAACAGAAATCGGATTTCTCTCTCTTACCCTGCTGCCATACGCACTTTCAGATCATTAGAGATGGGTATTCTGAAGGTTCATTTATGGGCAGAGAGAGGAACGATTTCCCCAAGACCGTTATTCTCCACCTATCCATCAGAGTAGGATATTCGAGACCATTCCTGAAACCGTTACCAAGAGCTCCATAAAAACTGTAACGACTGCCAACACATCCGTCTCTTCATATGGGTCATTAAAAACTAATTTAAGAAATTAGTCTTACACATCATTCTCACTTCACTTCAACTTCTCCACGGAGAAAAGACAATGGATCTACTAGGCCGTAAAAACTATAGGGATCTGATAAACTAGCTGTCCGGTAAGATCATTTACATGTGCTCTCTTTGGTATCCCACAAGCTTCCAGTGGCTCTGGCTCTCTTGGAGGCACCTTTGCATGTGGAAACATTTTATTTTACCATCAACTTGATGAACAATGAGATACGTTGGTGGGGAAGGGAATTATCAATGTGTGGGGGAATGATAGGCTTGGTTTTGGTTCCAGGCTCCTCCTAGCAAGGCCTTGAGAAATGGGTGACAGGAAGGACATAGGGAATGAAGGGAAGACTTCGGCTGGAGCCGAATTAAAATGGCCTTTGAATCTATATTTGTGGAAATTTCAAACCATAATCTCCCATGCTTCAAATGGTAGGTTTGAATTCTAGTATGCACCATACAATAAACAAAAACTTCGTCAGGTCTGTTGTGGTTTGTACAGATTTTTTTTAAATGTATCCAAAACCAAACCACTCATTTAATTAAATCAATTCATCACTTAAATTGATCCAAAAAATATTAAACACAAAAATACAAATGCACATTGCTTATGATCTAGATAGTTGGGCTTTTAGTCTCTCCACTTCTCCATTATTTACCATGGAAAAACTACCATGGTACTACCATTCACTAAGAACTATAGTGTTATGATACCACTCTTAAGAATATAGCCAAGAAAGTAAATAACTAACAAGATCAAGAAGGAAAAGAAGACGATCAACTCAACTCAACTGAAAAGGCATGAAGCCAATTAATTAATGTGTAAATGAATAATGTATATATAATACATATTGCACAATTGTCCTAAGGGGGTAATATTGGGTACCTTAAAGTTCATTCGGAGGTTGTCCCAAATGAAGAGGAGAGGATTCCTTCCATAATAGAATATATTGTATGGTGTTGCCCTACCTGAATGGTTTTGATATAATAAAGTGTGTTTTTCATATATTTTTCCGGTGTATTTTGTATTCAAATCTTTGGTACTTAACAATTGGTATCATAGCGCTTTCCTTGGCCACAGAAGAATTTTTGGCTCTTTTTGCAATTTATTTTTAGAAAAAAAAAAGAGAATCCAATAACTTGGATATTAAGGCTATCCATAGCTTAATGGATTATGGTGAGATATGGTGGTGATCATTGGACTCTAGTAAGAGGATGGCACTTTCCGATGTAGCATTTGAATTTTTTTTTAGACAATTGGTCTCAAGCCAATAGTAAGAATAAATAAATCACCACGGGTTTATTTTCATGTGGCAACTCTGTATTACAGGTTCCACATTGTATTCAAAAAGAAAAAGCAGTGTTTCTATTAACCCTAGTTGCATGCATAATTTTATCAATGTTCAATTGGTTAATAGATTACAAGTTTTTGCAAAGAATATTCAAAGCACACAGGTTGAAGGTGAAAATATTCAAATTTTTAAAGATTTGAAGCTCACTATGGATACATATGTGTTTCATTTTAATTTTCATGCTATAGATATGGTTGATGTAGATATAGTTTTGGGATGTTCTTGGATGGAATCGGTTGGTACGATTAATATTAATCTGCAAAAAAAGTGTCTAAAGCTTTGGTACAAGAAAAAAAAAATTACATTTCAAGATGTGTCTCTTACTAAGAAAGAAGGGCCTATCAAGGAAAACAAAGAAGTTATTGCTAAGTCCGAAGTTGAATGAGAGGCAGAGTCTACATAAGGAGATGATGCAAAGACACAAGAAGAAAACAATAAATAAGCTAAGGAGATCATTGACTCAAAGGCACAATGTGTTTTAGATTTGAAGAAAAAATAATAGATTCCTACAGATGTTGTATATCGTCATCGGCATCATATAGAGAAACAACAATCATCAATAAAATGGCATGAGAATGAACACAGTTATGCATCAACACAGAACGCAAAATGAAATCAATACAGAGGTACATGGAGGCTTACAAACGCTCAAGAATACATCATGCTAGAGAACCAATCCCATGGAAACATTGACACAATGCAGAGCAAGATCAGGGTGGCAAGGCACCAGTTGGATATCATGTTCGTCTTCCATTAGGATGGATGGATGGTCATACTTTGTAATAGTTGGCTACATTTCTTAGCCGGTCATATTGTATGGCTTATTCTCGTGTTTCGAGGATGAAACATGTGAAGGGGGATGGAATGTAGTATACCTAAGGGGGTAATATGGGGTACCTAGGGAGGTACCCAATGAGAATGTGGTTATGTATTATTAATGAAATTCATTCAATGTAAAGTGGACTAGGTATATTATATTAAATAATGCCCAATATGGTAGTTAGATATAATAAATGTTCGAATAATTTCTAGAATGTTCCTAGGAGATAGAGAGTTATATATAAGGAAGTGTAAGCAATGAATTGAGGCATAGTGAAGAATATTGTGAATTTATCAAGCATTGCTTGAGGAGTGTTATCATTCCTTAAGGATTAATATATGGTGTTACCCTACCTCAAGGGTTTTGACTATTTCTTGTATTCAGTATTTTGGTGAATGGTTTGGTTTTTTCTTGTTGATATTGTGGGTTTATTTTGAGATTTATCTTCAGAGCTATTCAGGTACGATAACCAACTGAGATTAGAGAGTTTTAAACAATCACAAACAAGGATTGTATTCCACTTATTCTCATGAAATTCTCCTCAAACCACTTGTCAACAATAATACAAGAAAATATTTGGGTAGATCTACAAATCTCTCCTCAAATCTGTGGCTGCAAAGAACTTATTCTCAAAGCATCATTTGTTCGACGCTTCTACTGGCCGCTTCATCCCCAAATTATCTGTTCGGACGCCTTCAACAACGTATCTTCACAGAAGTGAGTTGCAAATGTTCATAACTCATTCTTTCCCTCTTGCAGCCATCAATGATGATGAATTATTCATCAACTCAACTTCACATATCAACAACTCTCAAATGGAGAAAACTCACAGCACTAAAGAATACATCGAACCATTTCAACACCAACACTCAGGTTTGTGTATATGGATCATTACTCACACCAATTTGAAGATGAAATAGGGTATTCTATTGATACTAATCAAAATGTGCTAAAATGGAGATTGTGAGGACAACGTCACAGAGCTGCTATTTAAAACTTTTATTCTCGTCTCGAGAGGGTCCAAAGATAATAGAATTTACCCTACTCTATGTAACCTACTCCTAACATTGTATATGCTTACATATTCTAAATCTTCCATTATCCATTCCCTTTCTTAAGAGAGTCAATTCTAACCTTCTCTCGTATCATCTTAAAAATTAAAGAAACATAGAATCAAGGATGTTACAAAAAGAGAATGAACACACTAATTTCAATATTTTTTATTACAAATTAAAAATATTTAGAAATTAATAGATGAATTTCATCAATTGATTTACATGATAGATAAAAATTATATTGATGGTTATTTTTTAATAATATATATAAGACTAAGCCAATCTTATCTCTTTTGTATCGATTAAGATAAGGAAACTTTATCTTTTTATCAACTAAAACATTTTTTTAACAATATGGATTTATTACTTATATTGATAACTTAAACTTATGTAGATGGAAAATTTAAACATTAAAAATGGACTTTTATCCATGTGATTTATTAATTGCCCCAACATACAATCAAAAACTCATCTTCTTTCTTAAGTCAACCTTCTTTTTTTATCAACCAAAACCTTATATTTTTCTAAATAATAAACCTATTACCTAGTGTCATAACAATACACCTATTACCTTACCTATTCTCATAGAGCCTATTTCATAAACACCTACTCAATAAGTCACACAGTCAAGGTTAATTGAGTTGTGTATTCCATCATCTCGGATCTAGCGTGCGTAGACTTTCTCAGTGCACCATAGTTACAAGGACTGTGCGGTACAAAACTTCATCGTCGAGCACTCAGAACTTACTGCACAGTTCCTAGACTGCACAATAGAGTGCGTGTTGTGATGATAACACTTAATAAAGAACCTTTTTGTAATAAAATAAACATTGTGTCACTCTTAGCACATAGACTCACATGTATACTTTAAGTGGAGATTCAAGAACTTATAAACCTACTTAAACTTGTTCAAAAACACAGAGAAGATATTTTCGAAGTGTTTCAACACAACATAACTCATAAATACTCATGAATATATCAAATACAAAATACTTAATATATATTACCAACTTGGATGTTGCGCTCTATTAAAAAACACAATACTGTGCAGAGTTTCGACTCCAACAAATTTTTCATACTTTTATCACAAGAGATTGCTTCACATTTTTTCCTGCTTCTAACTATGAAAAACAATTCTATATTCAACTACCTATAGAGTCAGACGTATAAATACGAAGACATATACTTCCTGTAGAAGAAAAACAACTTAAAACATTTAATACAACAATAAATTTGACTAACTCTATCTCAGTAAGAGGTCTAAAGAAATATTAAAGATCGATTCATTTAATAACACTCCTGCTTTCCCTTACAAACTATAAGAACATGCTTGCTTGTCGTGACAGATAAAATTTGAGTAAATATAAAACTCATGACTTTTAATTAATATCTCCAACCTCCCCCTTAATTATAAGTAGGTGGGATTACAAGACACAAAATTTAGATAAAAAAACATAGATTGACATCAAATGTCAAATATCTACGACTAGGTCGACTCCTAAACAACTGTGCAGATTCTAAAATGCATCCATTGCCAAAGATTTTGTAAGTATATCAACAATTTTATCTTTTGACGTGCAAAATTCTAAGAAAATTTATTTGTTATTCACCAACTCTCTCATAAAATGATACCTTGTATCGATGTTCTTGGTTTTCTTGTGAAACATGTGATTCTTTAACAATACAATCGCAAAATTGTTGTCACAAAACATTGTAGTTGGTTCCTATTGTTCTTGTAGCAATTCCTTTAACATTCTTCTCATACAAATATCTTGACAAGATGCTCTTTTTGTTGTGACCTACTCAGCTTCAGCTGAAGAAAAAGTCACAATGGGCTTCTTCTTTGATTCCCATGACACTATACATGTTCCAAAATGAAATGTGTACTCAAAGGTACTTTTCCTGTCATTTATGTTGCCTCCAAAATCATTGTCAGTGTATCCAACAAGTTTGAAATATTTTGAAGTAGAATACATAATGACAAAAAATAAATTCCATTCACATATCTCAGAATTATTTTTCCTTCCCTCTAATGGGATTCTTTTGGAGTTTCCATGAACCTTGAAATCAATCTCACTCCATACATAATATAAAACCTTGTTGTTCTTAGATAAATAAGGCTTCCTACCATCCTTTTAAACGGAGTGGGATCCACTTTAGATGCTTCATATTCCTTGCTTAAATCCAATCCTGTTATGACAGGTGTTGGGGCTTCTTTGAAATTTACCATGTTGAATCTTTTCAAGATTTCATGTGCATATTTATATTGTGAAATAAATATACCATCTTTGTACTGGTGGACTTCAATGCCTAGAAAATATCTCATAAGCCCCAAATGAGTCATTTAAAATTCATCCTTCATGACTCACTTAAATTCTTCCATGCCAAAATCACCTGTAAAAATCAAATCATCTACATATAAGAAAAAAATTAACATATTTTCTTGTTAATTGGCTTTGATGTACAATGTTGGATCACATTCACTTCTCTGAAATCCATTCTAAGTTAGGTAGGAATATATGCGACTATACCAATATCTAGGATCTTTTTTAAATCCATAAAGTGTCTTCTTCAATCTATATACTTTGTTTTCTTGTCCTGAAGTCTCATATCCTTGTTATTGTTCCACATATATGTTGGAGTTACTTCACACACACCTAGGATTTATTTTTCCTAAGGTTTTTCCTATGTTTATTAGTCATTATTTAGTATCCTATATTTTACGAAAAATATTACTCTAGGGACAATATTCTCTTTAATTCACACTTTAGTTTGATGATTTGAGTGGAGTCTAGATGCCACATTGGTATTATCACCATGCAACATTGGGATCTTCACCCACTAATTCACATTTTCCTTGGGATCATCACCAGAATTATGCATTACTCATGATTTCGTGATCTCCTCCTCACTTCACTATGTTTCAGTCAGTTAACTGAAGACTGCTAGACTAGTTAGCTAGGTGGCAATTCACTCCTGTAACTTCCCGAGAGACTAGACTAGGTGGTAATTTACTCCCATAACTGTTGGTGTGTATCTAGATCACTCTAGACCACCACTATGGCACATTTTCTTCTCCTCGAGTGTGCATTCATTGAGTTATACATAGTATATCATGTGTACATTATCATTCATTCATTTGGTTAATGAGAATTCTTCCATTCTTTCTCTCCTGCTTCTCTTTTCTTCTATTTTCTCTACAACCGTGTGTGTCAATTTCCAGCTAGATATATTATGTGTAGGTTCAACACATTTACATGGTATTAGAGTTGACAGACTTCTAGGGGAAGGACACACCAAATTATTTTTGCAGGTACCAAAGATTGAAGATAGCGGAAAAAATGGAATTTTCAAAAGAATTCATTTTTACACCTTACAATTTTTTTGCATGGAAGGAGAAAATGATAATGCATATTCAAAGCATAGGATTGTACAGATTGACCATGAACACAGAGGCATAACCAACATTATCTGTATAAAAGTACAAGTATCTAAATCGAATGGATGAAGCGTTCAGAACAATTTGCAGTCTCATTTATCCTGAAATCTTCTTTCACATATCCTTCTGTAAAACCCTCAATGAAGTCTAGACCACCATGGAAGGGATTTTTTGAAAATAGGATGATATTATGGGACACATTATCAAGGTGGAATTTCTCACATTGGATCCAAAAATCTTCGACAATCTCTAAGATTTATTTACCGAATATAAGGATTTGTTGTCGCAACTCAAGGCATGTGGGGTTGGTAAATCTAAAGAGGAAGAAAAAATGGTTCTCACCATTCTCTCCAAACTTGGTCCAGAATACTTAATGTTTTTATCCACATTTCATTTAGTTAGATTCGCCTCTGGAGCCACCTGGAAGATGCCCTCTCTTGAGGAGATTATCGAGTCTCTAACACAAGAGAAGAACAAGATCATCAACATGGGAAAAATCAAAGGCCCAAAGATGCATGCATTTACTGTGGAATATGGAAGCAATCATAAATATCAGAAATCTAAATACAAAGAAAAAATAAAAACATATGCAAATCTGAAGGAGGGGTACTCAAAACCCTTAATTGATGCCTTCAGATACAAAGGTGGAAAGGGAAGAAAATGGGAGAAATGAACTTACTTCCATAAAGGATTCCATCCATAATCTACATGTATGAAGAAACAAATAGATCTCGTGACCCAAATACTTCAGAAAAGAAACCTTGGAGATGACATCCCTAAGGGTTCCAAGAAGAATAAGCGAGAAGATCAAAATCTCAAGAAATGCAATTCTAGCCATGCCTTGATTTCCATCAAATCCTATCCTTATGCTTGGATCAGAGATTCAAGTGCATCACACTACATGGTTTCCACAAAATAAGACTATTCTTTATTGGATGCATGAAAAGGTCCTCCTATTATTATGGGGGACAAATTTCGAGTCAAGGTCACCAACAAAGGAAGAATTGAACTGACAAACGAAAGCTTCGAGAATGTGTTCATGTTCCCAAACTTTCCTTCAATCTTCTCTCCATGTATAAGATGAAAATCTCCAGCACTTGAAAGAGAGTCATATTCACACCTAATGTAGTGGATATTTATGACATGCAAACCAATTCTAGGGTTTCTACCGGTGAGGTAAATCATCAATCTATACTCTACACATTTTTTGAATTTATTGAGCCATATTTTGCATTACCACTTACCCATGCTCATGAAAGCAGTAGGGTATGGCATGAAAGGTTTGGGAATTTAAATTTCATATATATGCAACAACTTATCAAGAAGAGAATGGTTGATGGTCTACCCAACATCCACTTCTCCAAAAGAATTTGTGAGGGATGCGTTATTGTAAAACACCCTCACGAGAAATTCGACAAAGGAAAGACACAGAAGGATCCCTCTCCTTTAGATATGATCCATAGTGACCTCACTGTCCCACAATGGCAAGTTCCAAATGTATGGAATCCATCTTTCCTATTGGAGAGAAGGTCTCATCATAGTCAATGCCATGCACATGTTGAAATCCTTTGGGAACTAGTATGGCTTTGTATCTACTAATTTGTCCATCCACTGTGCTCTTGGTCATGTAGAACTATATTCAACTAACAACTTTCCTTCCTAATCAAAGGGTAACCAGATCCCAAGTCTGGTTCTCTAGGAGGGAGTCGTACTCTTCCTGCATTGTGCATTCCCAAAAGGGATTTCCAACAGCCTCGCCATAAGACTATGGAACTGAAGAATGAAACAAGAAAAGATGCTTGGGTGGCAATGGTCCAGTGGGAGTGAGTGCAAGAGGAGGCTCCTCAAAATAAGATCGAGTCCTCCTAGTATTAGCTAGGTCACCAACAAGATCCTCTGCATCCTCAAGAGTAGTATGGCCCCACTTTGGTCTCAACTTTGGCTTTGCATATGCATCTGCATGCACTGAATCTGCATATGACTGTATTGACTCTATATCTGGATCATCTGAATCCTTTGAATTAGAACTCACATATGAAGAAGAGTCAACATGTGCATGATCATCATCTCTGATAAGTGGAAGAACAAAAATGTCTACATGCGGCTATTGAGGTACATATGAGACACTTTCCTCGAATTGGACACTATGCTCAATGATGATCCAGTTCGAGGAAAGATAAATGAGTCTATATCCCTTCATACTATTGGGGTATCCAACAAATATACACTTTGTGCTCTTTGGATCAAGTGCCTCCCTCTTCTTAGAGGGAATCCTCGTCCATGCACATGAACCAAAAATACAAAAGTGGGTCACTTCCGGTTTGAGGCCACTCCACGCCTTGTAGGGGGCATTATCCTTGATAGATATGTGGGAAGATATGTTTTGGATGTAGGCTGCACAATTAAGTTCTTCATCCCATAATCTATGTGTAAGTGACTTTGCATGCAGCATGCAAGTTCCCACCTCTTTTAGAGATCTATTTTTCCACTCAACAACTCTATTTTGATAGGGACTATAGGGAACCGTGTGCTACAACTGAATCCCTACCTCGTGAAAAATATTTTGTATCTCATGGTTGACATACTCTCCCCTGTTATTATTTTGGAGTATTTTGATTTTCTTTCCTCACTGTGTTTCAACAAGGCCTTTGAAATCTTTGAGGTGTTGAAAGACCTCTAATTTTTTCATGAGAAAGAAAATCCATGTGAAGTGTGAAAAATCATCAACCAAAATGAGCACATGCCTTGCTTTACTCATTGATAGATGTAGAAAAGGGACAATGAGGTCACTATGAATCATATCTAAAGGAGAGGAATCCTTTTGTGTCTTTCCTTTGTCAAATTTCTCTTGAGGGTGTTTTCAAAGGAGTTGCATGAGCTACATTGGAAGGCTGTAAAGAATATCCTTCGATATGTACAGGACACCATCACCTTTGGAATTCACTATTCAACATACTCTACATTGGACCTCATCGTGTTAACTGATTCTGACTAGGCTGGAGATAACATTGATTGCAAGTCCACATCTGGTTACTCACTCAGTCTTGGTTCTGAGCCTATCTGTTGGTCGAGAAAGAAGCTAGATGTTATTTCCCTATCTTAATCTGAGGTATATTACATAGGGGTAGTTAACATAACCATTCAGGCTATGTGGCTACAACATTTTCTCACTGAGTTGGGCATTCAATTTCATTGGTCGATCGGCATCTGGTGTGAAAACCATAACACTCTAAATTTCTACAGAGATCCAGTTCTGAGGAAGTGGACGAAGCACATCGAGATCCACATGCACTACATCTGGGACTTAGTACATGAGGGGATCATCGAATTGCAATTTTTTCCTTCAACATAAAAAAACTCCAAACATCTTCACCAAGACCTTCACTGAGTAGAAGTTTCATTCTCTGTGCAGTCGTCTTGGAGTGAAGGACACAATTTACTAGAAACTATGAGTTCCTATTTTTACATACATTGTACTTTGATGGGG
>ML802903.1:73795-84967 GCA_009831015.1 Picea engelmannii
TTTTTCCTAAGGTATTTCCTATGTTTATTAGTCATTATTAAGTCTTTTATATTTTAGGAAGAATATTCATCTAGGGAGAATATTCTTTTCAGTTCACACTTCAGTTTGATCAGTTGAGTGGAGTCTAGATGGCACATTGGTATTATCACCATGCAACATTGGGATCATCATCAGATAATGCGCTTTGTCCTTGGGATCATCACCAGACTAGTGCATTACTCATGATGCACTGATCTCCTCCTCACTTCACTATGTTTTAGTTAGTTAACTAAAGATTGATAGACTAGTTAACTCATTTAGGTTGAAGTTCACTACCGTAACTGCCCGAGAGACTAGAGTAGGTGGTATTTTACTTTCGTAACTGTTGGTGTGTGTCCAGATCAATCTAGACCACCACTATGGTGCATTGGCATCTCTTAAAGTTTGCATTGGTTGAGTTATATAGAGTATATCAAGTGTAAATTATAATTCATTCATTTGGTTAATGAGAATTCTGCCATTCTTTCTCTCCTGCTTCTCTTTTCTTCTATTTTCTCTGCAACTATGTATGTCGATTCCGAGCTATATCTATTATGTGCAAGTTCAACAAATTTACAATATACTTCTTCCTCTAAATGTCCATTCAAAAATGTTGACTTTACATCCATTTGATAAACATGAAACTTATTATGCGCGATGATGGTGAACATAGTTATGACTATGTCCATCTGCGCAACTGACACAAATGTTTCATTGAAATCTATTCTAGGTTGTTGTGTAAAACCCCTTGCAACTAATATTTCCTTGTGCTTCTACAAATTTCCATCTGCATCTTACTTGGTTTTATAAATCCACTTGACACTTATCACATCCTTGTCCTCAGGTACATCTACCAGCTTCTACGTCTAATTATTCTCTATGTATTTAGTTTCTTCATCCATGGCTTGTGTTGATACATCATCCTTGATAGCTTATTCAAAAGTTAATGGATCATCTATTTGTGAAAACAGAGAAAATAATAAGAATGAATTTGTTGTGTCAACATTGTAGATGTTACACATGCTTCTTGTATTTCTTGGTAACATACTTGCTAATGTTGGATCTGGAGATGTAGAGATACTCACACTAATTGTTGGAGTTTTTTGTGCTCATGGTGTGGACCACGCATCTGCAGATCTAACTAGAGTAGTTTGTGTTGCAATTTGTATCATAGTTCCCAGGGTGGAAGGAACTTCCCTCTGAATTATGATTGGTGTTTGAACCACTTCATCCTCCATATCATTTTTCATGATAGCATCAAGAATCTTAACTGTCGTTTTTATGCTTCCATCACATTCTTTATTTTCCACAAATTGGACATCGTGACTGATTATAACTTTTCTTGCAATAGGATCATACAATTTTTATTCTTTTGTATATTTAGAGTACCCAACAAATACACATTTATATCCTTTGTTATCTAACTTTTTTCTCATTTCATCTGGAGCATGTGCCTATGCTACACAACCAAAAACTTTCAAGTGTGCAACATTATGCTTCATACATGACAAGGATTCTTAAGGAAATTTGTTTTTCACACTCTTTGTCGGACATTTGTTCATCATCTATATTGCAGTTTCTACTTCCTCATCCCAATATTCATTTGACAAATGTTTGTTCACCAACATATTGCGCACAATTTCCATGATGGTTTGATTCTTCCTCTCTGCGAAACCATTCTATTGTGGTGTATACCACGTAGTGAATTTCTTGTAAATTCCATGAAATTTACAAAAGTTCTAAAAATATGTTGAAACATATTCACCACCTCTGTCAGTTCTTAAAACCTTGATGTAATAACCACTTTGTTTCTCAACAAGTGATTTGAACTGTTGAAAACAACCAAATGCATCAGATTTATTTTTTAGAATGTAAATCCATGTTTTTCTTGTGAAATCATCAATAAATGTAACAAAATAGGTAATTACTCCTATAGATGGTGTTTGCATTGGTCCACATAAATGTGAATGTACAATTTCCAGTGAAGGTTTTTCTCTGTATGACCTGCCAACTGAAAATGACTCTCTATGTTGCTTTCCAAAAATACAGACTTCACATATTCTTTTTGGTTTTTCAATTAATGGAAAACCTTTCACCATATCCTTTGTATGTAATAGTTTCACACCTCCCAAGTTTAAATGTGCAAATCTGAAATGCCACAACCAGGAATCATCCTGCACTTCAGATTGGAATGATGTGTGCAACTATGTGCCAATGTATTATTCTTTCTTGAAACTATGTACACCAAATATTCCTTCTTTGGAGCAACCCGAACTTACTTCTTCTCTTTCTACTTTAAATGCAGTGTCAGACTGCACATATTTTTCTTCATAGATAGCTTGTGTTTTTTTCTTCTTCATGGATCACTTCAATGTCAATGGAAACATTTTATTGCTTTCCATCTAAATTCTTGTAATAATGTGGTTGCTTGGATATCTGTCCAAAATCACACAGTGATTATCTTCATTCTAGATTCTATACGATTTTTTTAACAACTCTCATGTGCTCATCAAATTATGCTTTAGACCATAAACATAATATACATCAGGCATAACCTTTTTCTCCCCCTGTTTAGTCAAAATTTTAATATTTCCTTTACCCAAGGTAGTGACTTGGATATTGGTTCCAAGTGTAGCTTTAGTTTGGACTAACTTATCCAAACTAGAAAACAATTCTAACTTTCATGTCATGTGATTACTGTAGCCCGAATCTAGATACCATATGTCACATGGAATTTATTGAGTAACATTGCATTCAACTGGGGAAATTTTAGGCATTTCTTTAGTGTGCACCATAAATATAGGGCTGAAAGGAGTATTTGCACTTTTTGACTTATCTTAACATTGCTTGTTCTGATTATACTGTCTCTTGCTGCATTCATATGTATAATTTCCATACTTTTTACAGTAATGGCACTGAATATTTGGTTTATCAAATCTATGACCACTTGATTGACTGGTATTTTGATTTTCACCTCTATCACCGGTATTTGCATGACTGCTACGACATCTTCCTCTAGCAGAACACCTTCCTATTCCTCTAGAGTTAGCTTTCCTTCTTCCTCTTCCATGAATTATAGATGGCTGCACAAAAAATGCATTTTCTAATGACATATTTAATCTATTTAATCTGTTTTCATGATTAATGAGAGAGGATTGCATCTCATCTAGAATAAATTGACTTAGGTCTTTTTTTTCTTCCAAAGTCACAACAAAAGGATCAAATTTAGAACAAATACTCATAAGTACTTTCTCAACCACCTTCTTATCATATATGGTTTCTCCATGAGACTTAATCTAATTTATTATCCCAATAACATGAGTGTAAAATGATTTTACTAAATTTGAATCTTTCGTTGATAGAGTTTCAAAATCTCTGCTAAGAATTTGTAATTTTGAAGTCTTGAATTTGTCCATATCTTGATAAGAATTTTGTAATATGTCTCTTGCTTCTTTGGCTTGCTATGTTGATGCATGATGCAGGGGCATCATTGGCAAGCACACAGAGGTGGGACCACTAGACACATGCGAGTTCCCCTGGAGCTTCAAACATGACAATTCAACTGATTTTGGAATCCGCCTCCACTCAGTGCCAAAATTCATTTTCAGAGGCATGCTTGAACCGACACCGGATTTTCCCTTTGAAGCAAGTTTTTGAATTTGTAAACAGAGCAGAAGCTCCCACTTCGGCTCTGGAAAGTGATTGATATAGGATTTAGAGTAGGCAGATAGCCAGGAAAAAAACCCTAGGAGATATTTTTAGTTATGTAAAGTTTGTAAGAAATTAGAGTAAGTAGGAGAGTAGAAGGAACTAGGAGAAGGGAGCTGTAAGAGAACTGCGCTAGAGCAGAGATTCTCAAGTTATGAAACTACTGTAATCTCTATGTATTTTTGTAGCCAGTGGGCATTTTGATGAATAGAACAGAAGGGAAAATTGATCCAAATGTGTTGTTCTTGGACCATGAGTGTTTTCCTGTGTTTTTTTGTTTTATGAGCAAGTGAATGGAACTATGAGTCTTTTCTCCAGTTTCAATTGTTTCTCTTCATTCGGAGCTCTGCAAGGCATGCATCGAGCCAAAAGAGAAACACAGAGGAATTAGTTTCTCTCAGAGGAGCTCTGTAAAGTGTGCATCGATCCGGAGAAGATATCGTTGTGGAACTAAGTGTCAAATTCTCTCAGACGCAAGGAGTGCACTAGAGGTCGACTCATAACTAGAAAAATATCAGGAGGGATAGCAATTTATAATGGTCGAAGTGTCCTCAGACACACAATTTTATTAATAGGAAAAGAAATTACATAAGAAACATTGCAAGAGTTTACATCCCAACAACTCAATACACTTGCAATGAGTTATATATAAGCTAAAAGTCCTAACAAACTCAAGATATGGATCACTTATTAAATAAACAAGTGTCCATTTACAATAAATGCTATCTTAACAATCTTAAAACAATATTTCTATTTTAGAGCCTAAGATACAACACCTCTTTAGAGTCATATCGTTTACAACAATAAAGTATTTCTAAAAGTCTACATTTATTTATTAAATATTCTATATTATTAATTTAATATTCTAAATTAATAATCTTTTTATTCTAACTTTATAAACTATGATAATTGTATTTTGGATTATCTAACATTCCCCCCTATGATCCAAAAATACATTACAACAGATACCATGTTCATCCCTGAACTTAGTAAATTTTATTCTGCCAAGAGGTTTCGCGAAAATGTCAGAGATCTGATCTTCTGAAGGACAATAAATTGGCTTGATGACATCCTTTGCAATAAGCGATCTGATATGATGATACTTGGTGTCCACGTGCTTTGTCTTTGAATGAAAAACTGGATTCTTGGCAAGCTTAATGGCTGACTGACTGTCGATGAATAATAATGTAGCTTCTGCTTGAGAAATGCCCAAATCCTGTAAAATCCTGCGTAACCAAACAATTTCACATGTTGCTTCTGCTGTAGAAGTAGCAACTGTAGCTTGTTTCTTACAATTCCAAGATACTACTGCTGAAACCATGTTCATTAAATAACCTGATGTTGATGCACGATCATCAATACTCCCTGCAAAATCAACATCTGAAAAACCACCAAGTACAAAATTTTTAGTCTTTTTGTAAAGAAGTCCAAAATCTTTTGTTCCTTGGATATATCGAAGAACTCTTTTCGCTGCATTCCAGTGGTTGTCCCGTGGTTGTTGCATAAAGCGAGAAAGAATATTGATTGCATAAGATAGATCTGGGTGAGTGTTTGTCAAATAAATCAAGCTACCAATCAACTGTTTATAAATAGTGCTGTCTACCAATTCCCCCCCTTCAAATTTTGAAAGTTTCAAGTTTTGTTCCATAGGGGTAAGAGATGGTTTTCAATCCTACATTCCAAACCATTGAAGAAGTTATGCTGCATACTTACTCTGAGAAATGAAAATATGATGGGGATGTTGGAATACTTCAACACCAAGATAGTAGTGAAGGAGTCCCAAATCTGTCATCTTAAAACCTGCATGTAACTCCTTTTTCACCTGTACAATATGATCATCATTGTTTCCTGTAATGAGCAAATCATCTACAAACATAATAAGAATCACCAGATAAGAACCCTGTTGACGGATATACAACGTATCATCAGATTCATTGCGATGAAAACCAACCTTCCTAAGGTATTCATCCATTTTGGTATACCAAGCGCGAGGATCTTGCTTTAACCCATATAAAGCCTTAATTAATTTGCAGACTTTATGTTCCTGCCCTGCAATTTCAAAACCGGGTGGTTGTTGCATATACATATCTTCCTATAAGTCTCCATTGAGAAAATCACTTTTGACATCCATTTGATGAACTTTCCAACCTTTCTGAGCGGCCAATGCAAGTGTTAATCGGATGGTATTCCATTTAGAGGTAGGAGCAAAAGTTTCCTCATAATCAATGCCTTCTTGCTGCGCAAAACCTTTAGCCACAAGTCGAGCTTTATACTTGTCAATTTTTCCATGTTGGTTGTATTTAATTCTGTAAACCCATTTGCAGCCGATGGGTTTAACACTTGTAGGACAATCAACAAGTTTCCAAGTGTTGTTATCAATGACTGCTTGATATTCCTCAACCATAGCCTGTTGCCATTCTTTATGTTTGACTGCTTCTTTGTAGGTGGAAGGTTCAGTAAAATCATTTTCTACTAAGGCAAAATTCCCTTCATTGTTGTGTGATCCCCTTGTTCTTGTTTTATTTTTCTCATCAAGCCTTACATCTTTCAAAAGTTGAACTGCCCATTTTGGTAGTTGATGTTCACTAGTTTGGGGATCTGAATTACCATTATTGTAAATTGGATTAATGTAAACTGATGTTCGTTGATCAGTTGAAGATTCTAGAGGTGGAGAATCAGTGCCAGATAACTGCCGCTGCTAGGAGATTCGGATGAACTACTGGAAGAACTAGAGGATGTTGTCAAAGTAACTGGACTGGATGAAACATCTTCAGATGAAGGAAAATCAAGTTCATACCAATTAAGTGAATTTGGTGAACTTTGAACGTTTCCTTTTCTTTGATTTCCTTTAGATTCTAACTTTTGAAGAAGACTTTCTATTTCGTCAACACTTTTACTTTCAGTTTCATCAAAAATGACATCCCTGCTCACAATAAATTTTCCATTGGACAAAAGTCGATACCCTTCCTTCTCATCAGAATACCCAATCATTGTTCATTTCAAACTTCTTGATTCAATCTTAGTTCATTTTTCTTTCAGAACTAAGGCATAACATACTGATCCAAAAACTCTTATATGTTTAAATCGAGGTTTAAAACCAAACCAAGCTTCATAAGGTGTGATTCCATCCAAAGAAGCAGTTGGAGATCTGTTCCTTAAGTATATAACTGTATGGATAGCTTCTGACCAATATTTAGAACTTAACTTTTTAAAACTCAACATAGATCTTGCCATTCCTAACAAAGTGCGATTCATTCATTCTGCGACTCCATTTTGCTGAGGAGTGTAGAAATTAGTAAGATGTATGCTGATCCCATTGTCTGAGCAATAAGTGTTGAATTCGTGAGAAGTGAATTCTCTGCCATTATCTGTTATGAGTGTACCTATCTTTTCTTGAACTTCATTTTCAACAAGTTGTCGAAAAATCTTAAATTTTTCAAATACTTCTGACTTTTGTTTCAAGAAGTAAACCCACGTTATTCTACTCAAATCATCAAGAAAGAGGAAAAAATATTTGCAACCACCGAAAGAAGTTCCGAGGGGTCCACAAACATCGTTGTGAACTAGTTGCAACCGCCGATTTGCACACCATGAACTTGTTGAAAAAATTTCTCGACTCTATTTGCCATAAATGCATGCTTCACATTTTGAAGTATCATTTTTGAAAGTGGGAAGTCCCTTAACCATCCCTTGTTTTTGTAGTTGAGACAGACTATCAAAGTTGAGATGTCCATATCTCACATGCCACAATATGATAGGAGAGATACATGTACTTACTGATCCTGCAAAGTCTAAATGTCTTGGAATAACCGTTCCTTTCATCCTTAACAGTTTTCCGTCTTCATATCCTGTCATCACTATTTTCATATTTTGTTTGACTAAATTTATCTTCACCAAGCCATCTTCCATAATTACCTGATTTCCCGCTTGTCGAATTGTGACTAAAGACAACAAATTCTTTTTGAAAGTGGGTACATACCATACATTTGAAATTAGTCATTCTCCAATATCAGGTAAATAAACTTTAACGACTCCTCTTCCATAAGGAGTATGTTTATTATTATCTCCAAGAAAAACAGAATTAAGATGGCATTCTTGAAAATCCCAAAAAAAATCATGTCTGAAAGTCATGTGTTGAGATGCCCCTGAATCTAAAATCCAAGCATCTTCATAATCACTTTGAAAATCATTGGAAATCTGTAATGTTGAAGATGAGGTAAACACATATTCTGAATCATCATCCTGTCGATCAGTATCAAATTGTGCTGTGTTTTGATGAAACTTGGCGATTTTGTCAATGGAAGTGCGACAATATTCTGCATAATGACCGACTTTGTTACACCTTCTGCAAACAATTTGACTGAAGTCTCTCCCTCTGCCGAAATTCTATCCTCTGCCCCTGCTTTGATTTATGGACAGAGTCTGTCCTCTTCCTTGACTATTACCTTGAAAAGAGCCTCTGCCTGGACTATTTCCTCTTGCTTGAAAATATCCTCTGCCTTGATTGTTTCCTCTTCCTTGAAAATACCCTCTTCCTTGACTGTTGCCTCTGCCTTGACTATTTCCTCTACCTTGAAAATTGGTATCTCTATGTTGACCTCATCCATGAGCTTGTACAAAATTTCCTCTTCCTCTGCTGCTATAACTGTCACTGGAAGTCTTACTTGTGCTTACTTCTGAGAAAAAACCATCTTCGCCGACTTGTTTTTTCTTTCCAAAATTTTTATTGTGTTGAGATAATAGTTCACTTAGTTCATCAAATGTAAGCTTGTCTAACTTTCCAGTGACTTGTAAAGTCTCCAAAAAATGTGTATAAGAGGAAGGCAATCTAGCTATTAAGATTGTAGTCATAAAACTATCATCCACTTCTTGAAAACCCGCATTTAATATTTCCTGCTTAATGTTTTTATGTCTGGAAATATATTCATGGACATCACCGCCTTCTGTCAATTTTTGTTGAAGCAAATTTAATTGAAGATCAACTTTCTTGGATTCGGGCTGAGTATCAAATAAATCTTTAAAAACTTTCAAGGCAGACCATGCATCACTCGTATTTTCAATATGCACATACATCTCATCATTAACTGAAGATTTAATAAGTGCTAATGCTTTGGCATTTTTAACTTCCCATTTTGCTAATGTTGCTGCATCTGTCGGCTTAGTGGGCTTAGTATCTTCATTACAAATATCATGCCAAAGTTCATTGTAAATGAGTGTGCTTTCAATGAGTCGTTTCCATGTTTTGTAAGATTTTGTGCCTTCAAGTTTATCTGAGTCGGAGAATAAATTAATTAATTTCGACATTGTAGTTTAGTGAATGTATGCAACAGAAAGAATCACGCCAAGAAATATGAAGATGAAAAACACACCAAACGTATCACACCAAAGACGATCTATCGGGGCTTGGCCTTGACCCTCGTATAGTCGTTGAAACAAGGAAAAAATGACTGAGCTTTGTACTTGGCTCCAGTCAAATTCCAAGGAACTTTCAGAATTTTACACTTTTACAAAAAATGGCAATTTTGCCCCCCCTCAAAGTAAAAGACTTTGACTTACAAAAAAAATCACTTGAGAAGATAATAAGATAATGCACATGTAAAATAACACTATAGCATTCTTGTCAAAATCTGCCACGCACATCAGATAATGGCAATTATATTTTACAAAGAGACTCCTTCTGCTGAAGCTGGCAGTGGCCGTTCTGATTGTATTTGCAGAATATAAAAAAATCCGATCCTGAAATAATGGCTATTAGTTGTTACCAGTGGATCCACGCTTCACACCCAAATCGATTTCCATCTGGAATTGTTGCACTTTTCAACCCATAATCATCTCAATTTCTTTTAATTATAGTAACATACTGCTGGCTCCTTTTTATCTGACAAAAGTGCAACTTCTTCTTCGTGACAGACTGCTTGCTGTAGGCACACAAACATGCGAGTATTGGACGCGAGTATTGCAGCAATGATATTGGCGAGTGTAATTGCACAACAAATGAATCAACACGAATCTGCACCAGCATTACATGGATCTGGCACAACGAATGAATCAACACGGATTTGCACCAGCATTACACGGATTTTTTTTACATGGATCTTGCACGCAGTTTCATTCGTTTTCTGTCACAGCTCTTGCCGAAGTCTGATCTTGCACGCGTTTTCTGTCACAGCTCTCAAGACTGGAACTTAAATAGGTGTGGACTCAACAACACCTCATTGATAACTTAGATGAGGAAATTTTGAGGAATTTTCATTTACATGAATTTTTAAATGCGTTTTGACATTGATGCAAACGACATTTTGACTGTTTCTGCCAAAGATAAAGCCACAAGAAAGGAACAGGCTATCACTATCTGATCGTCTGGAGGTCTGACAGAAGATGAGATACAGAAGATGGTGAGAGAGGCGGAGATGCACGTCTAGCTTGCATTGAAAGTCGGTTTAATGGTTAAGCATTAAATCTGGAGGAATCGACAGGAATCTTTTCCGGCCACAAGGAACGCAGACTGAGATTCGATCCAAGAACCTCTCGTGTTTATAGAAAAGAGAAATGCATGGACCGAGCAGACTCGAACTCGGCACATCCAACAAGAAAATAAATACATTCAACAAATAAACATGTCTAGCAAATTAAAAAACTTCAATTCACCTCGACCACCAGATTAACAATAAACCAGATCGTTTAATTCAACAGATCAGTTAATTCGGCAGATCGTTTAATGGAAGATCATTTTAATATATCAGTTGTATTACAATAAAAAGATCTCGCAGATTTCACATAATAATAATTAACAGTGTGAGTTAACAGCGATTGCAGAAGGACGTGCAGAAGGAAGGATCATTTACGACAATGAGATCGTAGGGGGAAGTATTGGTGGCAAGCCACTGCTCGACGGTGAAGAGATTTTGGTTGCAATATGTGTGAGGGCCAAAATAGATGACTGAAATCTAATGACTGAAAACTGAAAATAAAAACAATTTCTTTTCCCTTTTAAAAAAAAAATTGAACAATAACTGATCGATTTACTGACAGAGTATGCGCTGACTTTCCTTGGTCTGTAACACAGGGATCTCTTCTGCAGATCAACAAATCTCTTCTTCAGTTCAGCAGCATTACTGGAGCTCTGATACCACAATAATGGTCGAAGTGTCCTCAGAAACACAATTTTATTAATAGGAAAAGAAATTACATAAGAAACATTGCAAGAGTTTACATCCCAACAACTCAATACTCTTGCAATGAGTTATATATAAGTTAAAAGTCCTAACAAACTCAAGATATGGATCACTTATTAAATAAACAAGTGTCCATTTACAATAAATGCTATCTTAACAATCTTAAAACAATATTCCTATTTTAGAGCCTAAGATACGACACCTCTTTAGAGTCATATCTTTTACAACAATAAAGTATTTCTAAAAGTCTACATTTATTTATTAAATATTC
>ML802903.1:94239-131720 GCA_009831015.1 Picea engelmannii
GCCCCAAGTAATTTTATGAGACTGATGAACAAAATTCTAAAGGATTTCATTGGCAAGTTTGTGGTTGTATATCTGGATGATATACTGATCTTTAGCAATACTAAAGAGGAGCATTTGAGGCACCTAAAATTAGTGATGAGGAGGCTACAACAGGAGAAGTTGTTGATCAATCTGAAGAAGTCCTCTTTTATGAAGACAGAGCTCATTTATTTGGGTTTTGTGATATCCTCGAATGAATTGAAGATGGATCCAGAGAAGGTGAAAGAGATCAAAGAATGGCCATCACCAAGGAACATGTTTCAGGTAAGGAGCTTTCATGGTTTAGCGAGTTTTTACAGAAATTTCATTAGAGACTTCAATGGGATTTGTGCACCAATGATGGATACAGTTGAGAAACAAAACAAGTATTTTAAATGGACAGAGGAGGCTGAAAGGAGCTTCAATATACTGAAGGAGAAGATAACAGAACGATCAATTCTGATCTTGCCAAATTTTGGGAAGACATTTCAGGTAAGATGTGATGCAAGTGGAGTTACAATGGGAGATGTTTTGAGTTAGGATAACATGCATGTTTCCTATTTTAGTGAAAAGATGAATGAGACTAAGAATAAATACTCCACATATGACAAGGAGTTTTATGCCATCATTCAAGCATTGAAGAAATGAAGGCATTATCTTATCCCGAAAGAGTTTTTCTTGTATAGCGATAATCAAGATTTGCAATTCATAACCCGACAAGAAAAACTGAATCAGAGGCATGCAAAATGGGTTGAGTCTATGCAAAATTTTACTTTTTTCATAAAACATATTGTTGGGAATGCTAACAAGGTTGTTGATGCATTGAACATGAGATGTTTAATTCTGCAGGAATTCCAGGTGGAGACCTTGGGGTTTGAGCACCTCAAGGATATGTATTGTGATGATGTAGATTTCAAGGAGGCCTACGAAGCATGTACAAACCCTGTACTGAGGGATAGAAGTCAATGGACAAAATACAAGGTTCAGGAAGGGTTTTTGTTCAAAGAAAATCAATTGTGCAGACCAAGATGCTCAATGAGAGACAATCTTCTGAAGGAGAATCATAGTGGAGGATTGGTAGGACACTTCGGCCATGATAAAACATTTGCACAATTGAGAAGTTCATACTATTGGCCAGGTATTAGAACAAAGATGATAAAATTTGTGAACAAATGTAGGATCTGTCAACATGCAAGGGGGAAAAGATAGAACATTGGATTGTATCAACCATTGCCAATACCAGAGAGGCCTTGGGATGAAAGAAGCATGGATTTCGTTTTGGGATTTCCAAGAACACAAAGGGGATTCGATTCCATATTTGTGGTGGTAGATAGGTTTTCAAAGATGGCACATTTCATCCCATGCTAGAAGACCAGTGATGCAACACATGTTGCAAATATATTTTTCAGAGAAGTTGTAAGACTTCACGGCCTACCCATAAGCATTGTCTCAGATCGAGACACAAAATTTGTTGGTCACTTTTGGAGGACGTTTTGGAAGAAGATGGGGACATAATTGTCCTTTAGCTCAGCTTATCACCCTCATACATATGGGAAGACTGAGGTGGTAAATAGAAGTTTGGGGAATCTATTGAGAAGTCTGGTTACTAAACATCATAACTAGTGGGATCAGATTCTGCCACAAGCAGAATTTGCATACAATGACTCACCAAACAGGAGCACTGGAAGAAGCTCGTTCCAAATACTCTATGGAATGCAACCCAGGGGAGTATCTAAGTTAAGAGACTTGGAACAGGGAGAGATCAGAAGTGCTGGAGCAGAGGATTTTGCTGCTGAAATGCAGAAACTCCATGGCCGGATCAAGGAACATCTATAGAGTTCCAATCAAAAATACAAACACAGATTCAATTAGCATCGCAGGGAACTTCAATTTGAAGTGGGAGATCAAGTTTTGGCACATCTTAGGAAGGAAAGGCTCCCTAGGGGAACATATAACAAATTGAAAATGAAGAAGATAGGACATTGTAAGATCTTGAGGAAGTTCGATGCAAATGCCTATGCGATCGAGCTACCATATGGTGTGGGAATTTTACCCATATTCAATGCTTCAAACCTGTACCCTTACAGGAAAGACGATGCCTAAGGCTCGGAAGATCAAGGAAAGATTCAGTGGGAGAAGAAGATGCATGTGGCAGAGATGCCGCAGATGGAGAATATTCTTGATAAGAGGATTTGCAAGAAGACCAGAAGGAAGACTTATTTTGAGTATCTGGTCAAATGGAAGGGATTCCCAATAGAATATGTCAGTTGGGAAAATGAAGTTGCTATCCAGAAGCAGGGAAAATCAATAGAGGAGCTCATGGATAGGAGTCCATGAATTTTTGTCAAGGGGAGTATGATGTAGGAGCATTGTTGGCAAGCGCACAAAGGTGGGACCACAAGACACGTGTGAGTTCCCCCAGAGCTTCAAACATGAAAATTCAACTGATTTTGGAATCTGTCTCCACTCAGCGCCGAAATTCATTTTCAGAGGCACGCTTGAACTTGCACCAGATTTTCCCTTTGAAGCAAGTTTTTGAATTTGTAAACAGAGCAGAAGCTCCCACTTCGGCTCTAGAAAGCGATTGATATAGGATTTCGAGTAGGCAGATAGCCAGGAAAAATACCCTAGGAGATATTTTGACTTATGTAAAGTTTGTAAGAAGTTAGAGTAAGTAGCAGAGTAGAAGGAAGTAGGAGAAGGGAGTTGTAAGAGAACTGTGCTAGAGCAGAGATTCTCAAGTTCTGAAACTACTATAATCTCTATGCATTTTTGTAGCCAGTGGGCATTTTGATGGATAGATCAAAAGGGAAAATTGATACAAATGTGTTGTGCTTGGACCATGAGTGTTTTCCTGTGTTTTTCCATTTTATGAGCAAGTGAATGGAACTGTGAGTCTTTTCTCCAATTTCAATTGTTTCTCTTCATTCGGAGCTCTACAAGGCATGCATCGAGCCAAAAGAGAAACACAGAGGAATTATTTTCTCTTCAGAGGAGCTCTGCAAAGTGTGCATCGAGCCGGAGAGGAGATAGTTGTGGAACTAAGTGTCGAATTCTCTCAGACGCAAGGAGTGAACGAAAGGTAGACTCAGAACCAAATAAATCTCAGGAGGGATAGCACTTTAGAAATGTTATCGAAGTCCGGAGACAAATTCTCTAGAAGGAGTGAAGAACGAGTCTTCGTGGGCTTGGAAATATTCTAAGTCTGAATCAAGTGAAAATCCCAGAGGAGAGAATGTCGTCGAGCATTGGATCGGGGTGAAGAGTCCCGCAGGCCATCTGATCGGGAGGAAGAAGCACAGGCTTTAACTCTACAGGGATCCAGGATGGGAGATCTTGAGTATCTGAATGGACGGTGGAGAATCCTCAGGGAGGAACGCCGAAACCCCGCAGGCTGTTGGATCAGGTGTAGATACAAGGAGTTTAACGGTGAGGGGCCGTGACGTTCATTTCAGGATTTCGGGGATCACGAAGTGGAGAGACAAGAGTCTTGTCCTTCAAAACCCTGAATCGTGAAATCGCGATTCAATCGGGACCGTTGGACCCAGAAAGATATGGATCGTTGGTTCATTTCGCGAGATCTATGACGTTACTTTGGAATTTCGAGGATCTTGAAGTGGAGGGGCAGGAGTTTGGTCTTTCAAAACCCTGAATCGTGAAATTGTGATTCAATCAGGGTCGTTGGACCCAGAAATATCTGGACCATTGATTCGTTTCGGGATTTCGGGGATCACGAGATGGAGAGGTGAGCACTTCATCCTTCAATGTCCCGAATTGCGAAATTGTGAAATCACGATCTAATTCGAGTCGTTAGACTCGGGACGATCTGGACAGTTGGTCCATTTCAAGATTTTGGGGATCGCGGGGTGGAGAGACAAGGGGTTCGTCCTTCGAAACCCTGAATCGTGAAACCGCGAAATCACGATTTAATCAGAGTCGTCGATCACTAAAGTTGACGGGAGCAGTTGATCAAGAATCCAAACATTTCAACGTTTCGACACTTCGAAAATTGGGGTTTCGAGAGAGCAAGGAACGGGGCACTTTGACTTGTGAAGTCTCGATTCCCGATTAGCGCTTTTCGACTCGGCGCTTGGTCACAGCCCTTGGTCGTGTGCTGTGGGAGCTCATAGTTGACGCTCAAAAAGGCCAACAGAGCTTGAGTAAGGGGCCTATGTATTCATTCAAAAGTTTCCAGACCGGAACCAGGAGAGTCGTTTCGGCTCCAGAATCAGAAGATCCTGACCAGGAGGTCGTGCAACCCTTAGGAGGGATAGGGGGTCTGCATCAATGCAACTCTTGGGCGTATGCTTTCATGCATGGCTTGATGTATGTAAAACATTCTCTTTCCATCATTCTTCCTTTAATCTTCCAAAACATCCTTTTGGGTTTGTGTGAGAGCATTGTATGCTACTTGATGTGTTGGTTCCACATAGTCATTTTCGAGACATCTTGACCCTGAAATAATGCGTTCATGGTCAAGGACCATAGCTTATAATTTTTACCTATAAAAGTGTGAGGTTGCATATTTGGAGGAGAAACCATGATTTCACCTTAAAACATAGTTGTTTCTCTTTAAAACTGCTCTTGAAACCTACTCTCTAGCGGATCTATTCAATTAAGGTTCCCTTTAGGTGCGGTATTCTAATATATAAGATTCTCCATTTTATTTCCCCCCCCACATCCCTTATCGGGAATAAATCTATCTATTGGTTGTTGTTCGCTCGGTGGACCACCCCTCATGGCAGATGTTGCTTGTTGCCGGTGGGAACGCCTATCCCGGAAGATGTTATCCGTCAAGTCAAGTCAATCAATCAATAAAGGCCTTACTTCCCGTCGACATGTCTGTCTGTCTGCTCTGATACCAGATCTCAGATCTAGAGCGTGCATACTTTCTTAGTGCACCGAACTTACAAGGACTGCATGGTACAAAACATCGTCGCTAAGCACTTAGAACTTACTGCGCAGTTTCAAGAGTGTGCGACACGTATTGATAATACTTAATAAAACACTTTTTGTAATAAAATTAACATCGTGTCACTCTTGGCACATAAACTCACATGTATACTTTTAGTGTAGATTCAAGAACTTATAAACCTAGTTAAGCTTGTTAAGAAACAAAGAGAAGATATTTTCAAAGTGTTTGAACACAAAAAAAACTCATGAGTATTAATGAATATCTCAACAACAAAATAGTTAATATATATTACCAACATGGATGTTGTCCTATTACAAAACACAATACAACTTAGACTCCAACAACATCCATAAACTTTTAGAAATAGAGCTTGTGCTCTCAGAGTTTACTCCCTTGAGAGTTGTTGGTGCTGCTTTTAACTATAAACTAAATTTCTATATTCAACTACCTAAAGACACTTCCTCAACATTTAAAACAACAATAAATTCCAATGACTATCTAAGAAACAGGGATCGAAAAAGATTAAAGATTGTAAACATAGAACTCACCACTTTTAACTAATATATCCAACAAAGCTTACTTCGAGTCGACGCAAAACATAGGGSCCTCACGGAGTTGAATACTCATAGATGAACTCACGAGTACAAACGTCATGGTTGATCTGGAGGTTCAATCCTCAGAGTTTATCGATTCCACAAATCCTGGCCGTAAGWTGATGTGATAATTTTGAAGCATGAACATAACAAGACCCTCTCTCCTCAARTAACCCAGATTTGAGATAATGAACTGTTTTGTCAATTACATCAATAATTTGGATTGTCAAAAGTTCTGCGCGTTCTGTGATATATTTTAACAATTTTCTTGTATGTTCTTGCCATTAACATACAGCTGTATTCGTGGACACCAATTACTAATTTATTGGGGTGAAGAAATTTTCAATGACTGAAATGTAACGTTCATTGAAAAAACAAAACTGATATATTAAACAACAACAATAAATCCAACTGAGGTATGTCACTTGTTTAATATTAAATAAAAATACACTAAATCTATATATGAATTGTTGTATCTCCCCGCGCTGACCTAAATCCAACGCTAGGTTAAGATAATTGTATGAGAGCTCCATTATTTGTGGAATCAACGCTATGATCTTGTTTTTAATCTTCTTTGACGTTATGGAAAGTTTGATATGATGTAATGTTTTAATAGTGTGTAATTTTTTATTATTTAAGATAATTTTTAAAATATTTGATAATTTCAAGTTTAAGATGAATTTATGTTAATTTATTTTTTTAAATATTATAATATATAATATATATATCAAATTAAATTTTATAATTAGAAGATTTTAGATTTGTTGTTTGTTTAAAATTAAATAAAATTATATTGAAATTTATATATAAATATGTATTTTTTAGAAAGAAAGGCATATTCTTAACCCTTAGGCCCACTTACTTTATATATATATTTAAAAAATAAAATATTTATATATATAATATTTTAACATATATTAATATATTTTATAATATTAATACATTATAAAATATTTTAATATATTAAAAAGTATTTACTGGTTTGAATTTATTATGATTCTATTTGCTCTAGCTTTAATTAAAAGATAACCAAAACAATATTATAGTTATAAAGGTAGTAATATATTATAAAATATAATAATTTATTAAAAAATATATTAATATTTCTAATGCTTTAATATTAATGTATTAAACTAGCTTAGATCTATCATAAATTTGATATCTCTAGACCCATCAGCCATTAAGATGAATCTATTCTGATGAATGCATGACATAAGTGACATTAGGTTCTGATATTATAATAATATGTAATTTTTTTATTATTTAATATATATTTTAAATATTTGATAAATTTAAATTTAAGATAGATTACCTCAATTTAATTTTTTTAAACTATAATATACATATAAAAAAAATTAAAAATACATAAAAAAACATTTTGAACTATATAATATATTCTAACTGTATAGTACGTCAACACTCTCAATGCATGCATGGAATACGAGTCAAGCATAAACTTTACAATAAAGCATGAGATTGAACAATTCATTCTACACTCTGAATTCTTCGAAGTCTGCAAAATTTAATTGAGAAATCGTTGTGGGTGACAATACGTTCCGAATACTCTCTGAGAATGGTCAGACTTCCTCTTGATTTGTTAATATCTGAGAATCATGTATCGTCAGAGGCGTCGATTGTATTGGTGGTGCTCTCAGCAGTGATTATGTTGTCTATGGTGATTTTCTCATGCGCTGATGATGGAAGTGGAAGCCAAGACATAGGAGACAGCGTTAGAGGATCTGGCTGTGGCGGATGACGAGCCGGTGGTGGAGGTCGCTGCGGAGGTGGAGGAGGAGCCGGTGGTGGAGCCAACAGCGTAAGAGGTGGTGGAGGATTTTGAAGGGTAGTATAAGTTATATTATTACATGGTTATATTATAATATTTATTTCCATTGACTTATTTCAAATGGAAGGGTTACTGTAACAGTTGTGTATATACAGTTATTTGCATGTCAGCGTATTGGAGATTGGTATTAATGCATAACGTATTTTATGAGACGAGGGTTTCGTATTGGCCTGTTTAATGGCCTCTGTTTTCATTTGGATTTACTGCTTTGTCTTTGTAAGATAAAGGTTTTATCAAAAATCCAGTTGCTGGAACAAAATATCCACAGTGCTATAAGCTATTACTTGTGCCATGGAGCAATTATTTTATACAGTATATTTGTATCCACTGGTGTTTTGGATGCATGATCAGACGTTATTTTCTATGTTTCTAGGTTCTATGTTTCTTTGTCACAGAGATTGCAATTTTAACAACATGCGAACTTCGGGCTCTGAACGTAGGTCCTTGGTCGTCTACCAAGGAAGACCTTATCACTAGATTAGTTAGGGTTATCTAGCAAGGTTACTCCTACAGCCATTCATTTTATATTTCAACCTAACGGAGAGATTCGGTTACGAAGGTAAGTTATTGTTGGAAAAACAAGGAAGAATTTACATTAGTTTAGTCGGGTTATTTAGATAGACTATTCCTAAATGGAACAAGGAATTTGCAAATGTCCTTTGACTAGGTGACGTAGAATTTGTAGTCTAAGGATAGAACTGTAAAGAAGATTAAAATGGTTATGTGAGCCATAGAGTAGGGGAAGTGAAAGAGAAAGGTTGATAGCATGTTCAAGGAAATTCTACCAAGAATTTGTAACTGTGTAATAATATGAATAGACTATTATTGTATTCCTATGTATGTGTTGAGTGTTTGAGCAAAAGAATCAGTGTTGGGGATATTTATTGTATATTCTAATAACTAGCACAGTAGCTAAATAGCCGCTGGTTAACGCCTAAAGGTTGATAAGATGAAACAAATCCTTAAAAGAATATATTAAATTTTATTGTTGATTAACAAATAAACGGGCTTCATTTATCTGGTGTTAATATTTTAATTTCTGTTAATCACTTACGTGGCAATCAGTTAGCTATCAAAGTAATTTTTAAATATGATTAGGTAAATGTAAAAAAGTAAACACATAAACAAATGTCTTTATATTAGCTAGGAAGTTAATGATTGAAATCACAGCCATTTATTTTGTGTGACTACTAAGAAGCCATATTTAATCCTGTCCATAGAAAACTTATTAAGCACTAAACCCCTATTAAATCTGCCCATTGTCAATAGGTGTACGTATTTCGGCATAATAAGGTGAAGTTCTTGAGGGTGTTAAATCAATTTGTATTAGAGTTAATAACAACTATGGGAGGAGAAAGAAGAAGTATTAGAGTTAGTAATAATTATGGGGGAGAAAGAAGAAGAAGAAGGTGTGTAAAAATTCAAGAAAAAAAGGGGATAACAAAAAAGAAAACTACTAAGGATGCTAGATAGTGCTTAAAAAGAGAAATTTGTTGAGAAGAGCTTCCTCTGAAAAAGAAAAAATTTGGAAATCCATCAAAGAAGATAAAAAGTTTGCAAAAGAGTGAAGCTTTGTACAAGAAAGAGAGGTATGTTGCAAAAGAAGAGAACTTGAATGGTATTTTCTAGTTTAGCATAATGCCAAGGAAATTTACCGATGAAACCATTAATTATTTTTTTTATTTTTTTTTGTGTATTACTTGCACACTGTAATTTAAATAAGGAAAAAGAATGTTGAAAAAATTAATCATATACAATGAAATAATACAAAGATTTTATTCTATAATCATTTTTGGAAAAATTAACAAGAAATGGACTTTTTTTTTAGACTATTTTTATACTAAAAAAATGCTTACAAATAGGAGTTATAAACTCTCAAACATATAGGAGTTATAAACTCTCAAACATAGATTCAAATTTATTCTTACTAACTTTTATGTTTTTGATATTGAAATTTGGCTCTAAGACTATCTTTGTTCATGTGGACAAAGTCATACACTCCTCATCCTCTTGATCTAAGAGCATATTTCATGTTAGTCTTGATTCTTCTTCTTCCATAAACTCCATGAACTTCAAGTATCGAGGTTAATTGCATCTCAAGTCACAACCTCCCTTTTCTTATTCTTTGATCTTTATTTTTACAATATTATGTTTTTGATATTGAAATTTGGCTCTAAGACTATTTGTTCCTATGGACAAAGTCATACACTCGTCATCCTCTTGATCTAAGAGCATATTTCATGTTATTCTTCATTCTTCTTCTTCCATAAAATCAATGAACTTCAAGTATCTATCTCAATTCCATCTCAAATCACAACCTCCCTTTTCTTATTCTTTAACCTTTATTTTTAGTATATATCTCAATATATATCTTCAAATATCTATGTCAATTTCATCTCAAATCACAACTTCTTTTTTCTTATTATTTAACCTTTATTTTTAATATATCTCTCAATTTCTCCCTTTCCCCTTGGAAGGATAGGAAATTATCCTCAAAAGACTCCATTGCCAATATCTATGCCTCTTCCATATTCCTCACAAATTCCCAAAATGTTGCAAACAAAACCCGGAATGTAACCACCTCTTATGAAAAATCTATGTGTTATTTTTTCTCTTTTAGAGTTACCATTGATAGCATGGATGCCATGCGGCATATTTATTTTTGTTTGGTTCTACATGTGTCACAAGTTTGTGTGGCTACCTCATTCTTAGGAAACAACCTTCTTTATCATGGCTCTCTTCTTATTCATTCTCCACGTGTTTGTGTTACCTTTTTGAAGTGGTGTGTTTGTGTTACGCTTTTTGAAGTGGAGACCATGTAGCATAGCGGTAAGATCATTTCCTTTGCAGAGTCCTAAGCTCTACATGGTCTATTCCTTCATGTGATTTGCAACACTTCCAATATTTTGTGTTGGTGGCTCCTCATTGATAGTGTCATTGTTTCCTTACAATATGATGGTGGTTCATGATTTTCTCCATTGTGCATTGTGTGTGCATTGTGTTTAGAGTACTTTTTCCTTATCCATTTATTTATATTTATATTTGAGGTGGAGAGGTAACACCTCCACTTTGCATTTAATCATCCTTCCACATTCATAAAACTCCACCTTCCAAAGGATTTAAAAGATTTAATCGAAGAATTCTACTAAGGCATTGGAAAGAGGATTTTTTCAAACTTATGAAAAAGGTTTAAAGTGTTGCAACCATCAAACCTACAATTGGATAACTATAATCAAAACATAAAACCCATTTTTTGTAGTGTAGTTAGAGAGGTAATGGGTAGGGCCTGTAATCATAATAGTGAACATCATTCAATATAATGTGGACTAGGTCCATTATGTTATTAAATAAGGCATAGTATGGTAGTTAAATATATTGGTATGAAAATAATAAATATAAGAGGAATTACTATAAGGTTTTTGTAATATCACTATGTTATTGAGTATTTTAATATTTAATTTAGATTATATTATATTGAGAATTTTTTTTGAGAGAAAAAGAGTTATGTCAAAATTCTATCATCATAAATATTTATGATGAGGATTATTTTTGTAAATATTAGTTTTGATCTATTTTTTTTTTTTACCTAGACACTAATTGAATAGGAAAAGAGTTATAAAGGAGTCAATAATTATTCCATGGGAGACTGAAAACAAGAACAAGTTTGTGAGGAAACAAACTAGCACAAAGTTAGGCAAAGAAGATTCCCCAGGGTTAGGGATGAGTCTAACATGAAAATAAAAGACTTAGGAAGGCTATTATTCTCCTTGGTAAAACAAGGAAAGACAACTATAAAGGAGACTAAACACTGCTCAATTTGAATTTGAGTTTGATGATTGTGAGAAAAAGTCAAAATTTAAATTTATCTAGAGAAAGCTATAGCAAGTGATTTGACTTTTTTGGTATATGGTTGAAAGAAAGTGGTTTCTATTCAATTAGTTTTCAAAATATATGTGAATTTCTTATCTATTATTATTTCATGTTCTTTTCTTGTTAAGAATGAAAAAGAACCAAAGTGTTATGAGAGTACTCTAGACATTGGAAATTGCGAAAGAATAAATATTAGAACACTAATAAAACATATATTTTATGTGCAGAAGTTTATTCACATCAATTATATTCTTCTCTGTATATATTTTTGTTTTTTTTACCTAATAAATAAAATAAGTAATGAAATATATATATATATATATATATATATATATATAATATAATATGATATTTATACATTCAAAAGATGTATTGTAAACATTGTTTTTTCATTAAAGAGTATAAGCTACGAAATGAATAATACATATAAAGAACAAAAGCTCGAATTTAATTTTAGCTGGGGTTTAATTTTCAATATTAAAAAGAATAACGTCTTAACAACCAGAGTAGCTCTAGATCGTTAGACTATAAAGTCGCAACCTATTTGTATAGTGATAAACATGAAAACTCATAATGGTATCAATTGTCATAAAAAAACCTTGACCTATAGTCGAGATGGGTATCCTCCTATTAAATTATAAACAAGTTGATATGGATAATAATGGGCTCAAGATGTAAACTAGTGAGCTTATATATACAAGTTTAAGCATATATATATTTGAAAATAAAAGTGTAATTGTAAAATGTTTTTTTTCCAAAGTATCAACACATTGGGATTGCATTAAGAATTGAAAAAAAAAATCCATGACATATATACATGTTGAGCTGTGCCAAACATTTGTTGAATCACAATTCTTTGCTTACGAGTCAAGACTAGCAGAATAGACCCATAAAGAAAAAAAAACATTAGAAGTGTGTTTGAATGCATGGTAAGTACAAAGACAGGGAAAGTAAATATAAGATAGCAAGTACGCATTACCTGGGTAAAGGGTTTGCAGTGTTGCTTTTGTAAATGGGAATACGAGAATCGATACTATTGTTATCTACACCATTTGCTGGGTAAAGTTTAGTAATTACTTAAAGGGATTCGACCTTTAATAATCTCTGCAAAGCCACGTACGTATTGAAATAACCAAAGATGAAAACAAGCTTAGGGTTGAGGAGCTTGAGTTATAAACACAATGAATGTAATGATAGACATACCACATAAACTGGGACAAGAGTTCATTACATGGCAATTCCACTCTTTTATATCTTCTATAACCTGTATTAAAACAAACAAAAATGGTAAGCAAAATGTTCTGGTGCAAAAAATTAGAACTTGTTAAATTAAAAACCTTTGATTAAACACGATTCAAGTACTAAAAAATTATTACCATCAACATGAATGTGTTAATAAAACCCTGGTGGTTGAGACATAGCGCTGAGATCTTCCTTCCATAACCTCCCGTAACAATGTATTGGAGAGCTAAACCGGAGCCAAGTAGTATCGATTGACAGAGTAGAGTACCGAAGGATGAAGTGCTGACAGTCGTTATGTGTCTTAGCATGTGGCTACGTTAACTTCATTTGTGGAGGACACTCACGTGATTCAACTCGACTTCATTTGAATTCTTTTTAATGGCGAGCTATTTTGAAAACAACGGATCTTACTCTATGTGTGACAAGTCACCTAATCGAACCATAGATGTGAAGCTAGGTAAGTAGGGTATCTAGGATCCATGATAGGTCGAATCATATTATTGTGACTTGTAACTTGCAACAATGTAAACACACACATGTATAGAGTATGAGTAATATATTTCCACAATTTCACTAAAAGCTCAATGCTTATGGTATAGTATGGGTGGATAAGTATTAACCAAGTTGATAGGATTATATATATATATATATATCTCTTAAGAGGTTACAGGTTCAAATCGAGAGGGGGGTAGGGTATTAGACTTTACCAGTCAAATCACTGGGTGGAGGGGGGTCCCTTGTCCCACAAACAAGGGGGTCTCATACACCAAATTTGGTGTGCTGGCTTGGCTGTGACCTTAAAAATAAATTATTATTATTATTATATATATATTATTGTTCAACAATTATAGTAAAATATATAATTTGTTAAATAAAAATCTAGGAGGAGGCTATGTAATTTAGTAAGATTGTAGCATATAAATTGGCTAGGATATTTGGAATGGAGTTAAAATAAATAAGGGTTGCATGATAGTTTAATCCCTTCCAATAAAGTTTAAAAATATATAATGAATAATTAAACTTATTATATAATTAACTGCATAAATAACCATGGTTACATGGCTACTTGGTCTGCCTCGTATTCCGAAATAAAACACTCTGTCCACAATGTTGATGCCAGAGCTACCCAAAATTATTCAATTGTCGACAGAGTAATGTACTAAGCTTCCATATTGTACATGTCCACTTATTGGTTGTCCTTGTTAGATGGTTCATGGGTACTAAATTAAGTAAAAGTAAGATAGAAAATAATATAAAATGCAATGAACAAGATAAAGACACAACAAAGGGCTCATGACTACCAAATTAACTAAAAGTAAGATGGAAACTAATATAAAATGTAATGTGCAAAATCAAGTAAGGCAGAGCAGAAAATGAATCGTAAAATTGCAATGTTTTCTTAGTGTCACAGATTCAATTGACCAAATTCTCTGCCATCTCAAACATGAAATTACCAAATACTCTCCTAATCCAAACGAGGGAGAAGACTATGGTAACCATGAGCGATTATGGAGACTACCACCGCATGGCCAAGAAAATGGTACTCACAAACCTGCTGGGAATGCAACACAAGTAATCAATATTTAATATAAATTGGTTTAAAAATAGTGCTAATAGCAAGAACTCCAAGTCTTTGAGATGAATCCACTCGAGTAGACTAGCAATACTACTGCAGTTTAGACCCGAATGGTTAATTTATTGGGTAGAGAGATGGAAAGAACTCATTTCTTGCCCCCAAATATTTTCAAGCACAGATAGGGAATAGCAGGAACTCCAAGTCTTTGAGATGAATCTACTCGAGGTGGCAGTTCTTGGATGTGTTTTCCATTGACGTCAAGTAGACTAGCAATACTACTGCAGTTTAGACCCGAATGGTTATTGGGCAGAGAGCTGGAAAGAACTCATTTCTTGCCCCAAGTATTTTCAAGCACAGATAGGGAATGGGATGGAACGTTTACCAAGTCATGAGGCAAGTATTGTTGAAGGATAAGGTAGAACCGTACCATCATGCCTGAACTTACCAGAAAGATAAAACACCATGCATCGATCACATTAAATAAACCAGGCCGCAGTCACGTGTGCGCAACAAGAACCCCAAACCATCCAAACCATCATGTAGCATATCCATACACGCATCGCGCTTTCAATGTATTGGAAATATTCGAATCAGATTCTCGAGAAATATGAGCTCTTCAAACAGAGAATTCTCCGAATAAATATTGTAAGTTTTCTTTACATTGTGACTAGGTCAAATTTCCCAAATTCAAATCAGGAAGTCAATCCTGCTTGTTGCTGCAAATGGATTGGCTATCTATACACGTATCCCTCCCGGCTGCTGCAAATGGATTGACTGTATACACACAACCAGTGTGTCCCTTGTATATTAGGCTTGCACATAAAAGAGATTCAACTAACCTACATACAACTAAGTAAGTTGTCCTTACATACTTATCCTCTCGTTCACCTCGCAACATCTTTGAAATTCACAATTTCATCAGTCGAATCCTAGATCAGCTATTTTCGGTACAAAAGATGAGGGTTGAAATTCACATATTCATCTTCTGAATCTTAGATCTACTGATGAGGGTGGAAATTCACATTTTTTGTGGGATCTTTTATCAGCTATATTCACAAAGGATGAGGGTGTCAAGCTTCAATAGCACTCTCACAACCCCAAAAACATTCTCTTACGAAAAGAAAGCACTTGTCAATATGTGGCAAGATATTCAAGGAGCAAATTCATGGAATTTGTTATTAGATTCCATGAATCCATTTTTTAAAGCGAAGATCCTAAGAAATGATCATTTTGCACAGTTATGCTATGATGCTTTCAATAGTGAACATTCCAGTCATGATAATGGTGGGTGTAAGTACAACTTTGATAAAAAATTTGATAGTTGTGAAATGGCTGTTGATTCACCCGTATACTGTAAAGGTTATGAAATGACCAAGTATTTGTATGCGGAAACTTATATTGTATTTTAAACGCACATAAAGCAATCTTCTTGGATTGGTTTTATTGCGGTCTGCACAGACCCTAAAGAGATACTAAGATTAGGGCGACAGGATATTGTAATCGCATGGTGTCTTCTAAAATTATAAGACTAGTGGATGAATACAAGGATGAAAGTGTGAGCATAAATTTCACTGGGCACAACTTTGGAGCTTCCCTCGCAACCTTAATTTCATATGACGTTAAGTAGATGTTGAACACACATTCATGTTGGAGGAGATTGGATGGCTGATAAAAATGTTGGACTGGCTTCCTTGGACATATTTTGACGTAGCCATGCAAATTCTATTGGACAATGACGACTCTTCCATTTTCAAACACATCCACCCTGCTTACGCCCACAATTAAAGGTTTATCTTCATCTGATAGAAGGTTATGTGGGAGAGGGTGAACCTTTCATATCTTCAGCCTTGACACACCCTACTCTGCTCAACAAACAAAAGTTACAACGACTTATTGATTTAAGACCTTCACATTCCCGGTATTGGTGGCAGTAACACCAGTATCAAAATAAAATTAATCTCAGATGTACAAAAAAAATTACAGAATGAACTCCATCATCTGAATGACTTGAAACCCATTTTTTACAAGAAAGAATATTGGAAACACTTATTTTATTTTATTATTTTAATTTTTAAGTTATAATTCAAATAGATAATTACATATTTTTCTGAATAAAACGAAATAGATAATTACAATTGAATACCAGAAGGATCTTGACTAATATATGAATATGGGGGCGGTTCCTAAAGTATACAGTGAGCCACTACTCTCATCGGTGATCTTGATTGGCCTTTCAAGAAATTTTTTAACCCCTTCAATCTAAGCCAAGCATTGAAGTTTTTTTTATCTAAGTCAAGAAAATTAGTGCCTGTTATTCTGAATATGGGCTATGCAACATTTTAAAACATATGCTATGTAAAACTTACACATCCTATGTACAGACCATCATATATCCCCATTGAATAGAGAATTAGTTAATGCATATTACCAAAAGTTTTTTTATCTAAAATTATAAAACCCTTCATAAAAACCCATTTATTCTAAAATTTTCAAATAAGATATTTCCAAGTATTGATGCAATTTAGTCACTTTGAGTCATTAGAAATATGAGACCTCTCTTATTTTTAAGCCAAGTATCCTTAAATACCTAAGTTCATTTCATAAGTATATATGAATCATTGATTCACCTACCGGCCTTCAGATTAATTAACTGAAACAATGTAGAAAATGGAGGAAAATCGTGAAACGCGAACAGGCTGTGGGCCCAACACTTTGAGTTCAAAGTTTTTGAAAACAAAATAACTCCATGCGCTCCAACAAATAACGGTACGAGAAAAATGATTTCAAAATACAACGGATAGAATACCTCCAAATACCCGAAATGGTGACTTATATTCAATGTGCTTTCATGAATACATAACTTACAATTTGTTTCAGGTATTTATGAAACACTAACAAAAATTCCATAATTAATAAGATAGAACGAAAATTTCCCCTTCGATCTTAGAAAATATTTAATCAAGGAGGTGATGGTATCGCATGGCCTTCAAAGGTTAAGGCGACCACTGCTTGAGCAATTTAGGGCAAACCAGTAAAACATTGTTTAATCCTCGAGTCTTGAAGGGTCAAGACGACCACCGATATCTCGTTATTGAGGCGGTGAAATGATTACTGTCTCACATACTCCCTCTTAATCATTTCAAAACAAAACAAACATAAACACTCAATACAATATTGTTGTTAACAATGCATTACAGCTTACATAACCCAATATTATCTCTATGAATTTTAAAGAATTCATTTCCCAAAGGCTTTGTAAATATGTCTACAAATTGTTCTTCAGACCTACAAAACTGAAGAGAAATTTGTTTACCATTTACCAACTCTCGAATGAAATGATACCTTGTATCAATGTGCTTACTCTGCTTATGAAAAAAGTGATTCTTTGACAGTGGAATGGCAGATTTATTATCACAGACAATCTTAGTTGCACCATTCTGCTCATGCAATAATTCATTCAAGATTCTCCTCATCCATAAAACTTGACATGCAGTTGTTTATGTTGCAACATACTCTGCCTTAGCAGAAGATAAATTCATTATGGGTTTTTTCTTTGATGCCCATGCCACTGCTCCAGATCCAAGACTGAACACATAACTAGATGTGCTCTTCCTATCATCAATGGAACCTGCAAAATCGCTATCAGTATATCCGATCATCTCAAAGTTCAAGTTTGATGTGTATCAAATACCAAAATCAGTTGTTCTAGCAATGTATCTTAGGATCCTATTTCCTACTTGCCAATGTGTACTCTTCGGAGTTTCCATGAATCTGAAAATTAAACTTACAAAAAACATCATATCAGGTCTCCTTGTTTTTAAATACATAAGGCTTCCAACCAACTTCTTATAGAGAGTTGGATCAACATATGATCCCTCATCATATTTTCTAAGTTTAGTACCAATTTCCATTGGTGTTATACGTGGTTTACAATTCAACATTTTAAACCTTTTCAATACTTCATTTGCATATTTAGTTTGACAAATGAAAATGCCATCATCAGATTGATCCACTTCAATTCCAAGGAAATATTTAATCAATCCTAAATCAATCATATCAAACTCTGTTTTCATCGCATTTTTAAAATCATCTACAGATAGATCTCTAGTAAAAATCAAGTCATCAACATACAAACAGACAATCAAAATTTTACCTTCCTGGTTTACCTTTATATACAGAGTTGGTTCACTTGGAATTCTGCTAAATCCAACACTAATCAAGTACTCATCAATCATGCTATACCAAACTATGGATGCCTACTTCAATCCATATAAAGATTTTCTTATCTTGTAAACTTTATCTCTGTGCTTATCAATCTCATAACCCAGAGGTTGTCTTACATAAACCTCTTCTTCCAAACATCCATTCAAGAATGAAGACTTAACGTCCATCTGATGCATGATCCATTTATTTAGAGATGCAATAGCTAAGACCATCTTCATTGTGTCAATTCTTGCTACAGGAGCAAAGGTTTCATTGTAATCAATATTGGGTTGTTGACTAAACCCCTAAGCTACAAGTCTTGCCTTATAATTTTCAACTTCACCTTCTCCATTCAACTTAGTCTTATAAACCCACTTAACACCAATACTATTCTTACCTTCAGGTAAATCGACAAGATCCCAAGTGTTATTTCTTTCAATGTAATCAATTTCCTCATCCATTGCTTTTATCCAAACATCCTCTTTAGCAGCTTCATCAAAACTTACAGGATCACATGCTATTAATGCAAAATTTGAAACTTGATCTACTTCTTCATTCTGATCATATAATTCTCTTAAAATTCTAGTCTTCTGACCTTTAAATCTATTTTTCAATGATGCTAAAGTAGGATTCGATTCACTACTTACCTGTGAATTTGTTTGATGTCCACCATGTCCAGATGGCTTCCCACACTCATGAGTTTTGGGTGTTCTATATTGAGATGGAATGATCTTTGGTGCTTCCCTTGTAGGAATTATCGTTGCAGACGTATGTGCATGTGAAACCAACTGTCCACCTCCTTCAACCTGCTCAGCTCCATCATCATCTTCACTGGGTAACATATCTCCCTCTGAAACATATTTATCAATACTTCCATCCTAGGATTCCTCTTCCTTAAATTCAAGGTCTTTATTGATTACATACTTCTTGGTGATGGGATTTTAGAGTCTATATTCCCTAGACTCTTCACTGTATCCAACAATGATACATCTATCGCTTCTTTCATCCAACTTCCTCCTCATTTCTTCAGGTACATGCGCATATGCTACACATCCAAAAACTCTGAAATAAGAAACATTGCAAGGCTTACCATCCCAGGCTTCCTGAGGTACATGATTCCTCACGATCTTGGTTGAACTTCTATTCAATATATAGACAAAGAAAACAACTGCATCTCCCCAATATTCATTTGAAAGATGCTTCTCTTTCAACATGCTTCGAGCCATGTTCATGATGGTCCGATTATTCCTTTCATCCACTCCATTCTGCTGTGGAGTATATCGAGTAGTAAACTACCTTTTAATTCCATGAAAAACACAAAATTCAATGAATTCATTCAGTTTATACTCACCTCCTCTATCAGACCTCAAGATCTTAATGATTCGACCACTCTCATTCTCAACCATAGACTTAAACCTCTTGAAAACTTCAAAGGCTTCAGAATTCTTCTTCAATAAATACAACCAAGACTTCCTACTAAAATCATCAATAAAAGTCATAAAATAAACACTACCATTCAAGCAAGGTGTTTGCATAGGTCCTCACAAATCCATTTTGACAATTTCCAATGGAGAGTTTACTCTGTAGGAAACACCTGAAACAAATTTCTCTCTGTGATGCTTCCCAAGTATACAACTCTCACAAGAGCTTGCAGGTTGCTGAATACAGGGCAACCCCTTTACCATCTGCTTCTTCTGTAATAGATATAAGCCACCAAAATGTAAATGACCATATCTCAAATGCCATAACCAAGATTCATCTAAGCTTCCAGCTTTATAAGCATTCAAAGAACCACTCAAATCATTTCTCATAACAAGTGGAAACATTCTATTCTTGGTCATCTCTACTCTTGCAATCGACTATTTGCTGGGTAATTTATCATAGATTGTACATACCTTGTTCTTGAAGAACACTCTGTACTTTTTCTCCATCAGTTGTCCAACACTAATAAGATTTCATTTTAAACCAGGCACGAAATAAACATCTTCAATATTTCTTCTCTGTTTATTCTTAGTGTAAACTAGAACTACACCTTTACCATTAACTGTAACCTTACAGTCATTTTCTAGTTTTACTTCAGACTCAATACTAGTATCAATAGAAGAAAATAAATCCTTATTACCAGTCATGTGGTTACTGCAACAACTATCCAAAAATCAAATATCATTAGCACTTTCTTAAGTGACATTACAATTCAAGAACACATGATTTTGATCATCCTGAGACTCATTTGTGATATGTGGAGACTGCTTTCCAGCATCTGCCTGCTTCTTCCAACATTTGTTAGCAAAATGCCCAAACTTCTTACAATAATAACATTATACTTTTGATTTATCATACCTTTGATTTTCTTGCTGCGAGGGTTTGATATTGCTCCCTCTTAAATTAGGAGGATTCTGCTAGGACTTCTCCTTAGACTCTGATTCAGTTCTGTTGTCCCTTTGAAAAGAAAATCAACCTCCTCTTCCACGATTATAAGACCTTCCTCTACCTATGCCTCTGCCTTTGTTAACATACAGCTGGGATTTGAAATCATTCTCCATTGATCCTTGTTCATATCTAGATATCCTAGATTCATGAACAACAACAGAACCAGTTAATTCATTAATCTGCATTTGAATTAAATCTTTAAATTCCTCTATGGGTACAACTACAGGTTCAAACTTCTTGGGTAAAATTCTCAACACTTTCTCAATAACTCTCTTATTCTCAACATCATCTACATACTGCCTGAGCTGGTTCACAACACTCATCACTTGATTCATGAAAGTATCAACACTTTCATTATCCTTCATCTTCAGATTTTTGAAGTCCCTTCTCAAGTTCTGCAACTTGACTGTCTTCACCTTGGACACACCTTGATAACAGGTTTCAAGGATGTCCCAAGCCATCTTCGAAGATGCAGCACTAGAAATCTTTGTAAAAATCAATTCATTTAATCCTTGTTGGATTAATCCAAGATCCTTGTTATCCATTTTCCTATTTTCCTTCAACAAAACACGATCAACATTAGAGAGATCCAGTTATGTTGTTGCATCAGCTAGCTGAGCATAACCATCAATAAAATAGGTCCATAAATCCTGAGAACGCAAAATCGTCCTCATTCAAATATACCAAGAGTCATATGAATTCTCGCTCAAAACAGGAACCTGAACCTGAGAAGAACTACTACCAGACACAACAATTCATAAAAAAATTGAAAGGAATCAAATAAACCTATGTGCAGAAAAAACAAAAGAGTGAAATTGGGCAGCAACAGGAACTATCTACACTGAACTGAGTAATAGCAGGATGGATTGCAGGCTCTGATACCAAATGTAGAAAATGGAGGCAAATCAGAGTTCAGGTTTCGGTGTTTACAAACACCCAACACAAAATAAAAACACAACAACTATTCCCGAATCGTGAAATCCGAACAGGCCGTGGGCCCAACACTTTGGGTTCAGAGTTTTTGAAAACAAAAGAACTCCATGCGCTCCAACAAATAACAGTATGAGAAAAATTATTTCAAAATACAACGGAGAGAACACCTTTGAATACCCAAAATGGTGACTTATATTCAATGTGCTTTCATGAATACATAGATTACAATTCGTTTTAGGTCTTTATAAAACACTAACAAAAATTCCATAATTAATAAGATAGAATGAAAATTGCCCCTTCGATCTTAGAAAAGATTTAATCAAGGTGGTGATGGTATCTCATGGCCTTCAAAGGTTAAGGTGGCCACCGCTTGAGAAATTTAGGGAAAACCATTAAAATGGTGTTTAATCCTCGAGTCTTGAAGGGTCAAGAGGGCCACCGATGCGTCGTTATTCAGGCGATGAAATGATTATTGTCTCACAAACAACTCCTCCTCGATGAAACTATAACAAATTGATTAAGAATGATATTTTAGCTGGAAAATCTCTATAAATAGAAACGCATCTCTGTGCTTGTTTCATAATTCAATCCCCTCCCCCTACATCATTAACGCAATATGGAATTAGTACAAATAGTTTCAGTTGATGAGCAAACCCTGAACTTATTATTTACATTTCTCTTGCAGGGACGCATAAAGCCTTTCATGAATGCAACGACTAGATATGCAATAGCCTATAGGTATGGATCGTGTTCTACATTGTATGGAAGAGGGAATTGACTACCATTTCTATCTACTTGATGAATACTTTTTTTCCCATGATGATTCTGCAGGAGCCATGGATATTATTCTCAAGGTTGGGTTTGAGGTTTTAGTTTTATCTCTGAGAGCATCATGTGCATAATTTTACAGATTTTTGAATTTGGATTGTTTTGGGTTGCACAAGAATTCAAAGCTTGTAAAAGAACGGGCCTTGATGTAAGCATGGAGGATCTAGGAGATGATCCTGCACATGGAAGAGCTCGGAAAACAATTCATTTTTCATGCTGTGCTGATTTCCATCCTCTCTTCTAACTATTTAGAACTCAAAAATTTCACTTCGAAAATTGCTTTCAGCTTCACAAAAATGTTTATTTTTAATTCTTTCATTTGTTAAATAATTTTATTTGTTTTCCCATGGACATACTCATTTGGATTGTCTCTAGATATTGAAAGGCACATCCCACTTTGTCCCTGTTCCGCTAGTAGAAAAGACAACCCCAAAGGGAGTGGATTCTAAGGTGTGCTATGAAGGAAACATATACTTCAAGATTTTATGAATGGGAAACCACGCTATCCACTCTAATGGACACCTGGGAAGGATATGCAAGGCAAAATTGAAGCTCACGAGAATGCACATTGCAATTTGGATCTTCCGATCATGAAGACAGTACTTACATATCCGGACTGTACCTAAAAATCTAGAACATATACAGTAAAACAAAGGCTTTGGAAAGCCAATGCTACAGGTAAATCCAAAATAAGAAAGGCTTTGGAAACCCAACATTACAAGTAAATCCACATTAACGAACGCTACATGTAAAGCCACAATAACACAGAAAGAGCAGTGCAATAAGGAGTGTGCTTTGTCTACTCATTATCCTTAAGCCCAATAACCCACCAACATTTATGAACGACCGCCAATGCCCAATAACCCACCTGCCTCATCCCAATAACCGACTGACATTTATGGACCATTGTCCCCTCTACACACCTGCATTTATGAATGATGGCTACCTTGGCCCAATTGTTAAATATAATGTAAGCTCAATAGCCTTAATGTACACTGCCAGCTATCCTAGCCAGCTGTACTATCATTTCTTGATGTTCTTGATTTTCTTGAGCCTATTTAGCTCAACTCCTTTCCCTTTTCTCATATACTCTTTTCCTCATATACCTAATATACTGAATACTATTTTATGTTTTTCTTGTTCTCTGTATTCTCTACTTCTCAATTTATAATGGTATCAGAGCATCAGACGTAATCCTCTTCACACAGTCTAGAGAGTAGCACGATCCTAAGAAGTGCACAACTTAAAATTTCAATGAGAGCACGGGACACAGTTTCTTCACAAGGCTTGGAGAGTAGTCCGTCAGTCTTCTCAAAAGATCGTTGCAGACAGAAAGTGCTAGGAAGCAGAAACTACAGAAGGCAGAAACAATAAATAATCATGAACATTTAAAGATTCATGAAAGATTCACGAAGAAGAGTTGCAAAAGGCATAAAAAATTAAAGATACGCGAGTCCTTTAAAGAATTCATGAAATTCTTTCCAATTCATGAAAGATTCACAAATTTCCTTCTTCAAGAGAAACTCTTTGCAGAGGCAGCAAAAAACACACTAAAGAAGCAAAGGACAAGTAGTCGCAGCCATAAGATTGGTCTTGCTAACAGATCCGAGGTGTTAATCAAGTTCAGAAAGGACAAGGAGCGCGCATTTTAAGTTTTCGTCATTTCGTGGACCGAGAAACATAAGAGGGAGAGTCTTTCAACTCCCAGAGACGTGAAACTGTGAAAATGTGCCAGCCGTTGGATCTGGAGCGCAGTAGCATGAGATTCATTGTATCAAGGATACGTGCACGGGGTTTAGTCCTTGGGAGATGCACAGAAGATTTGATCTGAGCCGTCAAATGTCGTACTAGTAGCCGCAGTCCGTTGGACCAGGTGAAGATGCATGGAAGATAATGGTGGGACCATTCAGAGTCTCAAAGCATGGGAGGAAGGATCTAAGTCGTCATATATCACATAAAGGACCAATAGCCATCGGATCCAGAAAGAGGAGAATGAGGTTTAACCATCATAGGAGCAAAGGAGAGGACTCGATAAAATCCTGAAAGCATCGTGATCGTCCACAGTAGGACACATGGCAAGCGGTCAAGGTTTCGGGGAAAGGCCCGAAAGATTTCAAACCGTCAATCACAGGAAGATCTAGACCGTTGGTCCACATCACGATTTCGGGTATCGTGAGTTGGAAGGACAGAGGTCCTTGTCTCCCAAAACCCTGAATCGTGAAATAGAGAAATAGAGAGGCCGGACGTGGACCGTAGATCTTAGGGGTTATTGTGAGTCGTTGATCGAATGCCAAGACATTTCAGCATTTTGAAAACTAGGGATTCGAAAGACAAAGGAACGAGATGCTTGCATCATGATTCCCCGAATTGGGAAACCTCGAAAGAACGAGGATCGTTAGATCGAGGAAGGCTCAAAGCCATCGATCTCGTAGTAGATACGATTTCAGAATTTCGGCAACTGGGAGTTGGAGGGACAAGGAGTTAGCCCCTCCACATCGTCGAATCGAGCATCAACACAGAGTGGTGGTCATGTGTATGGAGGCTAAGGGAGGAGCCAAAGCCCATTAATCCCTTTTCGACATTTCAGGACCCGAGAGTTCGAAGGACCTAGAATCGTTGCAGCTGGAATCGCGAAATTGTGAACTACGAAATCCAAAAAGGATATGGACAGTCAGATCATACGAGAATCTGGACCATCGCTACAAGTGCCATCCTAATTTCGGCTACCAGAAAATCAGAGGTGAGAGTCTCGTGAACTCGCGATACACGAAATTATGAAATAATCTGAGTCGTTGATCGAATATAGATTTGGACCGTTAGATCTCCGATCATGGAGGATCATAGATTGTTGATCACGATATTCCAATGAAACTGTGGTCGTTGATCTCAAATCAACGAGGATCGTTGATCCTTGAAGAAATTTCTCATTTCAACTATTCGAAGGAACTACTACCTTCAGCGTCAAAAATGGGAAGTCTCGAAACGCGAAAGCTTGTAGCGCCTATTTTTTTCGCCCACAGTCATATGTGAATATAAACCTTCTTTGGATCTCAAGTAAGCTCAGAAAGACCTATTCCGCCATCAGAGGTGTTACAGTTGTTGTAGTGTTACAGTTGCTAAAGAACAGAGATCAGAGTTCTGAATCAACAGATCTTGCGCTTGGATAATCAGATCCAGCCAGATCGAAGTCAAACAAGTGGTTTACACTGCATTTTTCGGTCTAAAGTCACTGCAAGAAATTTGAAGACCTGGTTTTACGCACAAGAAACACGGAAATACGAAATTTTCTAACAATTTTTTTTGTTTTGTTAAATTCTTTAAAGATGGCCACATCTAGCAATTTAGGACCAATTCAACGTCCGATTCTTCTTGGAAAGAATTATGAGTTTTGGTCTCTTCGAACGAGATCCTTCTTGCAAGCACAACAGTGCTGGGATCCAATGGATCTTGGTTATGTGGAACCAGATCCAACAGACCTTACCACCATGACAAACCCACAGAGAACTGCTCAGGAAACACAGAGGAACATAGAGAATAAATCCAAATTCTGGATTCAAAATTTAGTGGGTGACTCGATTTTCTCAAAAATCATAGGTGTTGTTACTGCAAAACAGGCGTGGGACATTCTTAAATCAACCTACCAAGGAAATGACAGGGTCAAAACAGTCAAACTGCAGACCTTGAAGATGCAATTCGAGACTTTAAGAATGACAGAGTCTAAAAATGTGGATCAGTTTATGACCAGAGTCATGGGAATTGTAAACTAGATCAGGTTGACTGGTGAAGCCATCCCTGATCAACGCATTGTTGAGAAAGTCCTCAGAAGTTTACCAAATAAATTCAAAATGGTCATTACAACAATCCTTGAATCCAAGGATCTGTCACGTTTTTCAACAAATGAACTAATTGGTTCCTTGTTGACACACGAGACCAGACTGCATCTCACACATGAGTCAATCTCCAATGCCTTCAAAACTCAATTCTCTTTCAGCAGAGGGAGTGGAAGAGGGAGAATCAGAGGTCACTAAGGAAGAGGGAGCAGTCCAAGAAACCCTCACTCCAGTGGAGGACACAGACAACAGATCCCGAATCAAAATTTCCAAGGTCAGAGACAACATAATCAGAATCTGAGTTTCCAACCTCAAAGAGGCAGAGGGAGAAGATCAAATGACAAATCAAGCATACAATGCTATTACTACAAAAAGTATGGGCACTATGAATCTGAATGCAGGAAGAAGCAAGAAGATCATCTCTCAGGTAGAGCACATGTCTCAAATCATACAGGAGAAACCTCAGAAGGTCTGTTTCTCTCATGACACAAGTCTAAAGAACAACCTAAAGATCTCTGGTTGCTAGACAGTGGATACAACAATCACATGACAGGTAACAAAGATTTACTTTCATGCATTGATTCTTCAATTTCATCTAATATTACACTTGTAAATGATTCCTTAGTCAAAGTTCAAGGAAAAGGAACTGTACCTATTATTACTAAACAAAATGTAAAGAAAGACATAAACAATGTTTATCATGTTCCAGATCTAAAAAATAATTTTCTAAGTGTAGGACAACTCATTGAACATGGCTATAAGGTACTTTTTTAGGGAGCATCTTGCAGGATATATGATAAAACCCCCAGAAGAAAATTGATTTCTGAAATCCACACGACTCAAAATAAGATGTTTCCCCTGACCCTTAGAACTACAAATCTGATCCAAACATATGCACAAAGTGCATCCACCCCCAATGAAACTATGGTTTGGCATACAAGATTTGGACATCTACCCTTTTAGAGTCTAAGTCTTCTCTAGAAGCACTCCATGGTCAAAGGTCTCCCTATCTTCAAAGAGCAAAATCTCCCATGTGAGTCTTGCATACTTGGAAAACATAAGAGAGCTAGTTTTCCACAGTCCTCCACTCAAGCCAAACAACATCTTGAACTTTTTCACACTGACCTATGTGGACCAATGAAAACAGAGTCCATAGGTGGTAGATTTTATTTTCTAGTGTTTATTGATGACCTTAGCAGGAAAATCTGGATCTATTTTCTCAGACACAAGTCTGAAACTTTTGCAAAATTCAAAGAATTCAAAGCAGAAGCTGAAAAATAGAGTGGCAAATATATAAAAGTTGTCAGGTCAGATGGACGACGAGAATACAACTCCAACGAATTTGCAAATTTCTGCAAATCACAAGGCATTATCATGCAAACTACAACTAGGTATACTCCACAATAGAATGGAGTGGCTGAAAGGAAAAACCAGACAATAATGAACATGGAAAGAAGCCTACTCAAAGATAAATGTTTGTCAAATAATTTTTGGGCTGAAGTAGTAGCATTCTTAGCTTATCTCTTGAATAGATCTCCAACCACCAATCTAAATATGAAATTCCCTCAAGAAGAATGGAGTGGGACAAAGATAAATGTTTCTCATCTAAGGACATTCAGATGCATAGCATACACTCACATCCCTTCCTAATTAAGGAAGAAACTTGATGATAGAAGTGAGAAATGCATCTTTACTAGATACAGTGAAACATCTAAAGCTTACAGGCTTTACAATCCAATATCAAAGAAACTAATTCTGAGCAGAGATGTAAAATTTATGGAAAATCAACTCTGGAATGAATCTAAAAATATGCAAATCGACAATTAAAATCCATTGCTGCCCAATTCTGAAAACACAGAAAATTCAGGATAGCCAATACCTCAACCTGCTCTTCCAAGATTGCAGGTACACGGACAACCTGAAAATTCTCAGGATAACTCAACTTCAAGTAGAGACTCATCCTCTGAACTTCAAAATCAAAGAACTCGAAGTTTGAGAGAAATCCACCAGCAGTTGGATGACATTGAACAACACAATTTTTTTGCATTAATGTCATGTCAACCTACATCTTTTAAAAAAGCAGCTAAGGAGCCACATTGGGTTCAAGCCATGAACCAATAGATTGAATGCATTGAGAAGAACAAGATATGGGATCTTGTTGATTTGCCCAGACACAAGAGAAGTATTGGTGTCAAGTGGGTTTACAAAACTAAACTCAATGAAAAAGGGTAGATTGAAAAACACAAGGAAAGACTTGTTGCCAAAGGATTCTCACAATAATCAGGTACTGATTATGGTGAAAATTTTTCTCCAGTAGAAATATTAGACATTGTAAGGACTCTATTGGCCATAGCATCCCAACACAAATGGCAAGTATACCAGATGGATGTCAAGTCATCTTTCCTGAATGGTTTCTTAGAAGAAGAAGTTTATGTCGATCAACCACCTGGATTTGAAGTCCAAGAGTATCCAACCAAAGTATATCAGTTGAAGAAAGCCTTGTATGGTTTAAATCAAGCTCCACGACCCTGGTACAACAAAATTGACACTTACCTGATCAAAAGTGGTTTCAACAAAATCCAAAATGAGCTAACTCTTTACACCAAAATAGATCAACATGGTAAAATTTTGATTGTATGTTTATATGTTGATGACATGATATATACTGTAAATCTTGAGTTAACCAGTTTTAAACATGCCATGCAATCTGAGTTTGAGATGACAGATCTTGGCATAATGAAATACTTTTTGGCGATTGAGGTTGATCAATCAACCAAAGGAATTTTTGTCCCTCAGAAAAAGTATACAGCAGACATCATCAAAAGATTCTACATGGAAGAATGCAATCCAACAGAAGCCCCTATACCCCTAGGCACAAAATTGAGCAAGAAAGATGAAGGCCCTATAGTGGACCCTATCCTGTACAAAATTTTAGTAGGAAGTTTGTTGTATTTTCAACAATTAGGCCTGATATTATATATGCAACTAGCCTTGTTTCCAGATTCATGGAATCTCCCAAAGATTCTCACTGGAAGATGGCGAAACGAATTCTAAGATATGTTGCAGGAACTCTCAATTTTTTCTTATGGTACACTCAATCTGATGATAATCATCTCTCTGGTTACATAGACAGTGATTTTGCAAGAAGCCTAGATGACAGGAAAAAAACCTCAGGACATGTTTTTCACCTGGGCATGAACCTGATTTCATGGGCATCAAAGAAGCAACCAATTGTATCAATATCTTCTGCAGAGGCAGAGTATGTCGTTGCTACCTCATCTTCCTGTCAAGCTGTGTGGCTAAGAAGAATATTAAAGATATGTCAGATACAAAGAAGGATCCAACTCCTATCTTCTGTGACAACACCTCAGCAATTGCTCTATCCAAAAATCATGTGTTTCACAAGAAAAGAAAACACATTGACCCTCGCTTTCACTTCATCCGTGAGCTAGTCAATAATTGTGACATAGCACTTCAATTATGTGGCTCTCGAGATCAGCTCGCATATATCTTCACAAAGCCACTGGGAAAATATGTTTTTGATTTTCAGAGACAACACCTGGGCATCATCAGTGATGATGTTTGTAATTGTTGAGTTTAAGAGGGAGTGTTAAATATAATGTAACCTCAACATCCTGACTGTACACTGCTAGCTGTCCTGGCTATCTATACTATCATTTCTTGATTTTCTTGATTTGCTTGAGTCTATTTAGCTCAGCTCTTTTCCCTTTTCTCATATACTCTTTTCCTCATATACCTAATATATTGAATACTATTTTCTTTTTTGCTCCTTCTCTGTATTCTCTGCTTCTCAATTTATCACCAATAACCCACTTGCCTCGGCCCCATAATCCACCGACATTTATGGACCATCATCCCCTTTGCACACCCGCATTTATGAACCTCCGTCATCTAGGCAGTAAGAAGTTAATTTCAACCACGAATAGGATCATCAAAAAATATTTTTGAAAATTTGAAAAAAAAAATATATATATATATATTTGTAGAGTCACACATTAACAAACCCTCAAAAAATTTTGGTCAACCACTAGATTAATAGGAAGTCAACAGTGTATCGAACGCTATAGTCCCTCCTGCAGGGAATAATAAAGAAAAATGCATCCAATGTATAAAGTAATAGTGTACATTGAGTTAAAGAGATATAGTGTACCTAGAAGTTAATAAATTTACTTAAAAGACAATAAGAAATAATTAATGAAGAAATTGTTATAATCTTAAAATGAAATTGAACACAAACTCAAAAGGTGATAGGGTTGAAATGAATTATACTTGAAAAGGGAACTTTGAGAACACATACTCATGGGATGTCGAAGTAGTGTTTATTATAGAAGACAAGATTCTAAACCTATCATGGTAACACCATGATCATTAACAAATGTTGATAATTGACCAAAAGAGAGAAATGCATATCTTAAGAAATACCATAGAGAAACTGTATATGTATGAATATAATATGTACATATATTGTTAAATTATTAATTAAAAAAATAAAAATTGTAGTGAATGGGAGACATTACAAATGGTATGAGAGGATGGTCCAAGCACTAGTGCTTTATAGGTTCAAAGTAAACAACAGTTTAGCTTATGATATGTTTATGCATACAACCATATTTATTGATTTAAACAAAAAGAATTAAGGACAATCATATTTCGTAGACATCAAATATGAGGATCAAGAAAAACAAGTGTCATGGATGATGATGTTGGAAAACCAATGCCTAGTGCTCCACAAATGTATGTGGATATTAACAATGAGAAACCACAAGACAACTCTTTAGGACTATTGGAAACTCTAAGTAGCATGAGGGAAGAATTACAAAGCATCAAAGTAGTGAAAAATTACTCAAGCCTAGTAAAGAACAAGAAGAATTGAATGAGATTCTACTAAAACAATATGACTTAAATGAAACAAAACAAAAATGTAGGAAAAACCTATAACAACGCTAGAAAGGAATTTTCAAATGAAGAGTCACCCAAGCATAAAGAACAACTAGTACTTAGTGATAATAGGGAGTTGTTAATTGAAGGTGGTAGTTAGGATAACTTTGAAAGTAGTACCTTACAAAATATTGTACTAAAAATGAAGAAAATAAAGCGACACGAAAACATGGGAAAGTATTTCCAAATTTACAACTATCTAGGAAATGTGGGGGAGGAGACTAAAATGGTGAACAATATTAAAAGTAGAGAAATGAATGGGAAAATATTAAAAAATATATTTTAAACAAAATTATTTAATAGAAATATATTATGATGAAAAAGCCAAGGAATTTCATTATCTCAAATTAGGATAGATCACTATTGAGGATTTTGTCAATAAATTGTTGAATTTAATGAGATATGCACCTTACCTTAGAGAGGAAAATGAAAAGGTTGAGTGGTTTATGAGCTACTTTACTCAAACATATAAGGATAAAATCTAGCTCCTTAATCCTAATACTATGGATGAAGTAATAAGGCATGATAAGTTGGGATTCACTCAATTCAAACAGAGGACTCAAAATGAAATAACATGGAAGAATAGGGACATGGACAATTTTGATCCTAGGAAGAAGTAGTTTAAACATACAATACCAACCTCACATAGCGCATGAGTTAGGAGAAACATCCTCAGTGGAATTCAAAGGGTATGAGCTCAGAACAATAGTGATATTTGGTCAATAAGATAGATAGGAAAGCATTAAAATGTTGGGCTTGTAAATAACTTAATTTGTATCAAAATATTCCTCTAAATAAAAATAGAAATCTGGCATCAAGGAAGAAAATAATTTGGCTAGATGCACTCACAAGATCAATCTGCGCAGGCAAATCATCAATCTTCCATGGTAGAGATAGAAGTTATGATTAACCAAAACCTTGTGTCTATTTTAATAGATCTTGGTGAAATTTTAAGTTATGTATCACCTCCAATAGTATAAGGTTGTAAAGTGGATAAAACTAAACAAAAGAAATCTTGGCTAGTCGAGTTATTCATTAGAACAAAGCATAAGGTCATTGAATTTGTAAAATATTGTTCAATGAGTATGGATGAAACGAATACCAAGTTAGATCTAAACATCCTACCTTTAGGGTCCTATGATTTACTCATAGGCATGGATTGGTTAGAAAAACATGAGACAAAAATTTCAATTGTTTAGATGATTTTGGAAATGGTAAGAGAGTGAAAGGAATACCACAAGGTCTGTCAGTGAGACAAATCTCAACATTATAGCTAAAAAGAGATTCAAGGAAAGGTTATGAGATTTATGTTCTGCATCTATCTAGTAATGTCGAGAAAAAGAATAAAAATATGTTAACTGAATACTCAATATTAAACAAATTTCAGGATGCATTCCTAGAAGAAACTCCACGATTAACTCCTAGAATAGACATAGACTTCGATATAGATTTAATGCCTAGATATGCAGTTGAATCTAAATCCCCTTACCAAATGAGTACTCAAGAGTTTACTAAACTTAAAATGTAGCTCCAAGAGCTGATAGATAAACCATATATCCGACCTAGTGTGTTTCCATGGGGAGTACGAGTTATGTTTGTTAAAAAGAAAGACAAAATTTTAGATTGTACATTGAATATAGACAACTTAACAAAATGAATATTAAGAACAAGTATCCTTTACCTCAAATTAATGACTTGTTTGATCAAGTACCTGGGCTGAATATCTTTTCAAACATATATTTAAGATTAGGCTACCATGAGGTTCATATTAAAGAGGAGGACATACATAAAACCACTTTCTGTACTGCTTATGGACATTATGACTTTGTATTGGTACCTTTTGGCTTAAAAAATGCACATGCTAAATTTATGTGCCTAATCAACTATGTACTAAGGAAATATTTAGACAATTTTGTGATTGTGTTCATCGGTGACATATTCATTTATTCAAAGAATAAAGAATAACATGAAGAAAACTTAACATAGATTCTACAAAAACTTAGAGAGCATACATTTTTTACCAAGTGAAATAAATGTCAATTCTATCGGATAAAGTGTAGTACTTGGGACATGTAGTCTTAAGAGAAGGGATTTTAGTTGAGCTTGGATTAAATGAATACCAAGTTAGATCTAAACATCCTACCTTTAGGGTCCTATGATTTACTCATAGGCATGGATTGGTTAGAAAAACATGAGACAAAAATTTGAATTGTTTAGATGATTTTTGAAATGGTAAGAGAGTGAAAGGAATACCACGAGGTCTGTCAATGAGACAAATCTCAGCATTATAGCTAAAAAGAGATTCAAGGAAAGGTTATGAGATTTATGTTGTGCATGTGTCTAGTAATGTCGAGAAAAAGAATAAAAATATGTTAACTGAATACTCAATATTAAACAAATTTCAGGATGTATTCCTAGAAGAAAAGCCACGATTACCTCCTAGAATAGACATAGACTTCGATATAGATTTAATGCCTGCATATGCACTTGAATCTAAATCCCCTTACTAGATGAGTACTCAAGAGTTGACTGAACTTAAAATGTAGCTCCAAGAGCTGATAGATAAACTATATATCTGACCTAGTGTGTTTCCATTGGGAGCATGAGTTATGTTTGTTAAAAAGAAAGACAAAATTTTAGATTGTACATTGAATATAGACAACCTAACAAAATGAATATTAAGAACAAGTATCTCTTACCTCGCATTAATGACTTGTTTAATCAAGTACCCAGACTGAAGATCTTTTCAAAGATATATTTAAGATCAGGCTACCATGAGGTTCATATTAAAGAGGAGGGCATACATAAAACCACTTTTTGTACCACTTATGGACATTATGACTTTGTATTGGTACCTTTTGGCTTAAAAAATGCGCATGCTACATTTATGTGCCTAATCAACTCTGTTCTAAGGAAATATTTAGACAATTTTGTGATTGTGTTCATCGGTGACATATTCATTTATTCAAAGAATAAAGAATAACACAAAGAAAATTTAACATAGGTTCTACAAAAACTTAGAGAGCATACATTTTTTACCAAGTGAAATAAATGTCAATTCTATCGGGATAAAGTGTAGTACTTGGGACATGTAGTCTCAAGAGAAGGGATTTTAGTTGAGCTTGAAAAGGTCAAATCAATCATATATTGGTTAGTGCCACAACCTGTGTTAGTTTTATGCTATTTTGTAGGCATCGTAGGTTATTATCGTAGGTTCATAGAAGTTTTTTCAAAACTTTCCTACCCAATAACCTATTTGCAAAAAAAAGGAATCAAATTTAAATGGACTGAAAAATTCGACGAGTGTTTCTAAAGGTTAAGACAGTTGTTGACAACAACACCTATCCTAAGGACAACCAACCCACATAAGGACTTTGTAGTTTGTACTGATGCATCAGTAGAGGGATTTGGAGGTGTATTGATACAAGAGGATTATGTAATCTCATATGAGTCACATAAATCAAAATCCCATGAAATAAATTGTGCAAGACACGACCTATAATTGACTTCTATTGTTCTTGCATTAAAAACACGATGACACTACTTGTTGGGTAGGAGGTATCTACTAAAAACCGATAACATCAACCTTAAGTACTTCTTTGACTAAGCCAGATGTTTATATTTCCTTAGTGAATATGATTTTGAAATAAAACATATTAAAGGAAGAGAAAACAATATAGCATATGCACTTAGCAGAAAACTAAATGTGATTTTTAGTAGTAATGTACAATCTAATATGAAATAGATAATTAAATTGATTGTTGAAAGTGATGAATATTACAGAAAATCACTAGAAAAATTTTGAAAATATGAGCCTATAGGGGATGAATCGAAATTTAGTTCTAATTAATAGGGTCTAGTACAATAGGAAGGTAGAATTTACATCCCAAACAACATGGAATTGAAAAACTTGATTTTAGTTGAAGTACATAAGAAACCATATTCACGACATTATCGTTAGAAAAAGACCATAACAACATTGAAGAAAGTATTTTTTTCCAAGAATGATAAAAAAAGTGGTTGATTACCTAGCTAGATGCCTAGAGTGACAGCAAGTTAAAGCTGAGGACCATCACCCTACAAGATTACTATAGGCTATACCCATTCTGAAGTGGAAATGGGAAGTAATTAGTATGGAATTTATTAGAGGAATACCTACAACTAAGAGCCATAATGAATCAATAATTATGGTAGTAGATAAACTCACCAATGTTGCACATTTTATTCCATTAAAATCTACTCACACGACAATAAAAATTGCAAAATTTTCGTGAAAGAAATTTTTAGATTGCATGGTTTACCCAAAAAAATCATATACAAAGTTCACTTCGACTTTTTGGAAAACTTTGTTCAGTGGTTTGGACACCCGACTGAATTTTAGTACTGCATATAATCCTAAAATTGATGTTCATACCAAAAGGACTACCAAATCATAGAGTATATGTTGCAAATGTGCGTAATGGACTGCCCCACAAAGTGGGAAGATTACATTCACTTGCTTAAGTTTTAATACAACAACGATTATGAGACATCACTAAAAATGAGTCCCTTTGAAGCGTTTTATGGTAGGAAATAATGAACAATTGTTAGTTGGGACAATGTGATTCACAAAATGTTTTTGGGTCGAGAGATGTTAAAAGAAATTGAAACAATTATTCAAAAAACATTTCAGATATTTAAAAAAGGTACATGTCGAATACAATGTGGGAGATCATGTCTATTTAAAAGTTAAACCCATAAACAATTCATTCACGCTAGTAAGGATTCCCAAGCTCTCACCATGATATTGTGGGCTATTTGAAGTGATTTCGAGAGTGGAGCCAATGGCCTATCAAGTAGCACTACTTAAAATTTTTAAAATACTCAATGTATTTCATGTTTCATTATCAAAAATATGTGTACATGATGTAACTCATATTGTAAATTGGAATGTGATTCAGGTGGCACCATAAGGCGATTTCCAAGTTGAACCACTACACATTCTCAACACAAAGGAAACTTTGTTGTGGAATCGAGATGTCTCTCAGGTTAAAGTGCATTGGAGGAACTTTAGTCATGAGGATTCCACTTGGGAAATGGAAGAAAAAATCAAGAGGGATCATCCATTACTGTTCTAGAGATGAGATGCTCAGTTGGGAACATGAGGTCAGTGTTCAGTTCAAGGGGGAAAGGATGTAAAATCCCTTTATTATTGAGTATTTTAATATTTTAACTTGGATTATATTATATTCATAATTTTTTTTAGAGAAAAATACTTGTGTTAAAATAATATAATCATAAATATTTATGATGAGGAACATTTTTCTAAATATTAATTTTAATATATTATATTTACCTAGAGACTAAATGAATAGGAAATCAAGTTATAAAAGAGTGAACCATTATTCCATGGGAGAGTGAAAAGGGACAAAAAAACATGAGATTAAATATTGTCCATGAGGACAAGTGTAAAACCTACTCCTAAAGATGAGGGATGTGAGGGAATAAGCTAGCACACAGTTAGGCCAAGAATATTCCCTATGGTTAGGGATGAGGCTAAGTTGGAAATAAAAGACCTAGGAAAGCTATTATTAGCCTTGTTAAAACAAGGAAAGAAACATATAGAGGAGAAAAGCATTTGTTGAGTACTTGTGAAAAGAATTTGAGTTCGATGGTTCTGAGAAAAAGTCAAAATATGAATTTATCTAGAGAAGGTTATTGAAATTTGGAGTCCCATGGAATAATAGTTTTCGATCGAGGTGACAAGAGAAAGTGATGTAGTTGTTCTAGTGTATGGTTGAGAGGAATTTGTTTTCTATTCAATTAGTTTTCAGAATGGAAGGAAGCTTATATATATAAAGTTGTTAACTAATATTATTTTGTCTTAGATGTTAAACCTTTATTATTCATCTCTATTTTTTTTCTCTAAACTTATTATTTTTTTTAACTCTATGCATGGTTTAGACATTAGACTACTTGTTTGAGTAAAGTTACAAGAAGATTTATTTCTGCAATATAATTTTATAAATCAAATAATGAACCCTACTTGTAGAACAAAATAAAAAAGTGAGTATATACCCATATAACATAAGTTAGATATTTATGTAGATATATTTTTGTTTTTCTGCATAAAGAAATGAGACAATATTGCAAGAATGATGAACACATATAAAGAAAAAATCCTTGAATAGTTTTAGCTACGTTTTAATTATCAATATTAAAAAGAATAGGGTTTTAACTACCATCGTAGCTCTAGTTC
>ML802903.1:137344-221097 GCA_009831015.1 Picea engelmannii
TACTAAGGTAGTAGCCTATGAATTGGCTAGGAGAATTGAAATGGACTTAAAATAAATTATAAGGAAAAATAAGATTCATAGTCTCCGTTGAGTTAAAGAGGTATGATATACCTAGAAGTTAGTAAATTTACATAAAATACAATAAGAAATAATTAATACATAAATTTTTATAATCATAAAATGAAATTGGACACGAAGTGAAAATGGGAGAGGGTTGAAATAAATTAAATACCTAAAAAGGAACTTTGCAAACACATATTCATGGGATGTCCAAGTAGTGTTTATTATCAAAGTAAATATTCCCAATCTTTCAAGGTAACACCATGATTATTAAATAATTTTAATAATTGACTGAAAACGATAAATGTATATGTATACAGTAAGCAATACCATGGAGAAATTGTATATGTATGAAGATAATAAGTACATATATTGTTAAATTATTCATAAAAAAAAATGTAGTGAATGGGAGACATTAGAGTTCTTTTTCTAGAAGAATCCTCATCTAGAATGTTCTTAGGTGTGTTTATTAATTTGGTTAGTTTTCATTGATGTCAACCCTTGAAGCAAGTCAAGTAGCAAATTTCAGTAGCTCCAACAATATGGTTAAGGGAATTAATATTGATTGATGTATAATGGTACAGATATTAATATATTTGTAGGTAAGACTATTCAAGATAGATAGTACATGTCCTCACATAAGTCCTCACAGTTAGAGAGTTATGGCCTTGTGAAGTTGGAGAACCCTCATGAGTTATCTAGAAAGTCAAAGAAGTTAAATTATTCTATAACATCCTAGAAGAAGTTGACTAGTCAAGTGGGTGAAACTAGGAGTTAATCATGGGTTAAGTTGTTGCAATAAGAAAATAATTAAAAATAAATTAGTTGAAACTAGAAGTGGAGAGTTTATCATTAGTGGATAAACTAGTTATAAGTGGATAAGTGGTTAGAAGTGGGTTAGCCCTAAAATAAATAAATTGGGTTAAGTTAGTTAGAAGATAACCGCTTGAAGAAACTACATGAAAATATAAATAAGAGAGAAAGGATATCCTATTAGCACCTATTGATCACATTGAATATATATTATTTTGTAAGGTTTATTGCAGGTACTCATTGATACATTTGAAGTTACACAAGTCTAAGGTAGCACGAACGGTTGACCGTGAAAGTTTCAGAATTGCATAAATACTGAAAAAAACCCTAGTTTTTTAGGTTTATAGTGGAGAGAGGTGTGTATGTATGTGGGTTGGAAGTATAATAGGGTGCATACATGTGGGAAAATCCATGAAATATTGATTTGTTGAGGGTGTTAGGTTCTCATAGTATGAAAGAAAGCTCTGAGGAAGGTTTATAGTGATAATGTATAGCATACCTATTTACAGATTCAAAATGTATGTCATATTCTTATGTGTAGTTGGATGGTGTTGTCTCCATGAGATATGTTTATGATAGTTTGAGTTTTTTCCATAGATAGAGTGTTGGTTGTATGGAGCTTATTGTATGAGATATATCTACAGAAATACAAAACTGGTATGTTGGTATTATTTATTGGTTCATCTTGTTGGTTCAAGTGTTGAGACATAGTTGTATTTTTTGGTACATAGTTAAGGTTTTGGTTGTGAAGTGGTTTTGAAGTTGTTTGTCTGGTGTGAGGCTACATATCAGTACGGGTTTGTTGTCTAGTTCATGTGAGAATTATTACACGTGTTCATGATTGTTCACACATGTATGGAACATGACTGGAGAGTCATATATGCACTTGGTTAAGGGATGCATAAGATGATATATGGACATGGAACATCTACAGATAAGACACAATTACATGTTGAAGGTTCATGTGAGAGAGGTATCAAAGTATTTCAAGTTTAAAAAAAGGTGAAAAAACTATCTTATTGAAGTTGTATGTAGGCTGCAGTATAGACAGTAACCTACATATGCAATATGCAGCATAGACAGGGCACATACATATGCAAGATGCAGTATATACATGTCATGTACCTGTTGGGTTTTGTTGGTACAGGCTGAGTACATGTACAGGTTGGTTAGAGGTCTGTGGAATAGATTAGTTATAGGTTGTTGGTATAGTTTGGTACAGGTTTATAGTGGTATATCTCATAGTGACAATGTGACAACGGTTTCATAATCTCACATATATTTCAGGGCAACATGACTGGGTAAAGATAGGTAGTTGTATCCAACTTCCGATTGTAGTTGGAGAACAAAGGAATTTGGTTCTTCCAATGAATGTAATTCTTAAAGACATATTAGAAAAAACATTATGTGGTTTTTGGCTGCATTCGGTTTCCATGTAAAAATATTGGTGTATTGTGTATGTTTATGATTGTACATTGTTCATGGTTTATTTACTATGCACTTGTTGAATGATAATGATATATTGATCATAAAGATAAATAACACTTACATATTGTGTTTAAAAGCATTAAAAACACCTATTACTTATTTACCCCCTCTCAATAATCTAACAATTGGTACGAGAGAAGGTCCCTTCAGAAATCAGTTTAATCACTCGAAGGTAGATCATGGAGAGAAACAATGTGTACAAAAATGGAATACCAGAGTTTGATGGACATAAATATGCATTCCAGAGGATAAGGATGAAAACATACGTATAAGAACAGGGATTTGAGGTTTGGAAATGAGTTGTACATGGATATAAAGAACCCATTGTTCCTACAACAAATTAAAATGAAAGGAAACTTAGTCTAAATAATTCAAAATTGAAAGATGATCTTTTGAATGGTATTGGTGATTCAGTATATGGAAACTTTATGCATTGCAACTCCATAAAGGAGATTTGGGACAAACTTCAGAATGTTTATTAAAGAGATGAAAAATTCAAGGTAGAAAAGATCCAAACTTACAGCGGTCAATTTGAACAGCTGAATACGAAGGAAGATGAGAATATTGCAGCTTACTTCTTCCGAGTTGATGAAACAGTGAATGTAATCAGTGGATTGGGAGAAGAAGTGGATGAATCTATAATTTTTCCAAAGGTAGTAAGATCTCTTCCAATGAGATTTGATACTAATATCTCAACACTAGAAGAAAGAACATATATGGATTCTATAAGCATGGATGAACTACATGGAATTTTCACAACCTCTGAAATGAGAATCGAATAGGAGAATCCAATTATAAAGGAAGCACCAATCAAATCATCCAAGAAGTCAAATAAAAAGGGAAAGAAAAAAAAATAATAATATAGCAACAACAATGAAATCTCAGAAGATGATGAAGAAGTAGAAAACTTGATTAGAATACTGAAAAAGGGAACCGAGGACATATATAGAGGTAACCTTCCATTGATTTGTTTTAATTGTGATGGTATTGGTCATTTTTCTAAAAAAATCCCTCATAAGAAAAATAAAAGAAATGAGGAAGATGATTCAAATAGAAAACAAATATAAAAAGGAAAAACAACAAAAAATAAAGTCTGCAAGAAAAACGTCTGCATGAAAAAAGATATCTCCTGATCAGACGAAGATGAAGTCGGTGAAAGTCAGACAAAAATAGTTCTATTCATGGCAGTAGAAGACTCTGATAAAGATGGCACCAAAGAGGAATATGAAGAGGTGGAATTTGACTACAAAGAATAATTGTTGAGTGCTATAGAAGTTATAAAAAGAGAAAAGAAGAAAAACAAGTCATGACAGACATAACTAAAAAGAAAAGAGGAAAAACAAAATTCCGACTGTGAAGAACTAGATTAGATGATCACTAAGTAAAAAAATCAATTTGAAGTAGACATAATAATTGAATAAGAACTCAAGGAACAATTAAAATAAAGAGACAAGACCATTAGAAATTTGGAAGAAGAGATTGTCACATTGAGAAAATATCTTCAAAAGAAGAGCATGAAGAATAGTTCTAAAGTTTTGGATAACATTATTAACAGTTAGAGACCAAATCATGACAATTTTGGACTTGCATACAGTTAGACATAAAAGGGATCAAGCTCCAAATAAACAAATAAAGAAACACATCCAGGAAGTGATGCAGTGACAGTCATAGGAGACACAATGTTTTACAAGGAAGATCACACAGACACTCTTCCACCTGGAATATTCATATTTCAGAATCAGTGACAGTCAGAAACAAGCACGCCTGAAGAATAAGAAGGATTCATAAGAATAACTCCTTTTAGAAGATATTCAATCTTAGGTATCAAACTATATTTTTTTGATTATGTTATGCATGTAATAATTTTGGACATAAAGTTGCAAATTGCAGAGAAAATATAAGAAACAAAAAAAGTTTGAAAGTCATGCACAAAATGGTTATCCAAGGAGGCCTAGTAAAACATAGAGAATAAACTACAAGTTCAAATCATTGAACACTGAAGTGGAATTCTACAAGTGCAAAAACTTTGAAGACATGGCCAAATATTGTAGAATGACAGTCCCTCCTAGATAATCACAACATAATAACAACAATAACAAATAGGAACCTCAATAGAGAATATGGATAAGAAAGAAAAATAAGTATAACAATGAACAATACACACTTTCTCTACAAGCTAAATGCAAGAAACATGCTTGGTATGTTGACAGTGGTTGCTCAAAACACATAACAGGTGATGATGACATGTTTCTAACATTGATAAAGGAAAGAAATGGATCAATCTCCTTTGGAAATGGCGATTCAACTAGAATCATTGGAAAGGGAACAATCACAATTGTAAAAAAGGATACCGAGGCAGAAAATGTTCTACTAGTTCAAGATATGAAACAAAATCTTCTAAGTATAAGTCAAATGTGTGACCAAGGCCACAAAATTATGTTTGATTCTTAAAATTGCAAGATAATAAAATTGGGTTCAGGAAAATTGGTTGCAACAACTGTAAGAACTTCAAACAACATATATATATTAAGTGAAATTGTAAATGAAAAGTGTTTTCTAGGAAAGGAAGATGAAGTTTGGCTATGCCATGGAAGAATAGGTCACATAAACTTAGATAACCTCATCAAAGTCACCAAAAATGAAGCATTCATACAAATTCCCTAGATCATTAATCCAACCAACACATTATGCAAGCATTGTCAACAAGGAAAGAAAAAAACTACCAGGTTCAAACCAAAGGAATATTGCACAACAAGACCACTGGAAATTGTGCATATTGATCTATTTGGAACAACTAGAACAAAGGGTTTAAAAGGTGAGAAATATTTTATGTTATTGGTTGATGATTATACATGGATGAATGTAGTTTGTTTCCTCTGGAAGGAATCATAAGCATTTGAAAAATTCAAGGTATACAACTAAATTGTTGAAAATGAAATGGATTCAAAAATCAAATGTTTGAGATTTGATAATGGAGGAGAGTTTACTTCAAATGGATTTATGGATTTTTGAAGAAAGCGTGGAATAAAAAGGAAATTATTTGCTGATAGGACACATGAAACTAATGGAGTTGTCAAAAGGAAGAACATGACAGTACATGAAATGGCTCAAACAACATTAATGGTTTCTAAGTTGACAAATGTATTTTGGACACATGCAATGCATACAAAAGCCACATTCAAAATAGAGTAATTCTCAGAAACAATAGTGATAAAACGCCCTACGAACTCTGGAAAGGAATACCAACGAATGTGAAGAACTTTAGAGTTATTGGAAGAAAATGATACATAAAAAGACAAGATGAAAGAATGGGAAAGTTTGATTCTCATGTGGACAAAGGCATACTTGTTTGGTACTCGAGTACAAGAAAAGCATACAAATGTTTCAATATAAGGCTTAACAAAATTGTGGAAAGAATCAATGTAATGGTTAATGAGACATGTGGACGAAAAATAAAGGAAGAATAAAATGAATTAGTGGAATAGGTTTATGAAGAAGAAGCAAAGGAAGAACGAGATCACATATAAGTAGAAGATAAAGAACAACAAGTACCTCCAAAAACACCTAACAAACAAATACAAAGGAATCATTCCTCAGATCAAATTATCAGGAACAAAGATGCATGGCTTGAACTAGAAGAATAATTCATTCACGAGAACAACTGCACCTAGCACTCTTATCCTTGATTGAACCAAATATTTTTGAGGAATCCAACATGGATGAATTATCAATAAAGGCCATGGCTGAAGAGTTGAATGAAGTAGAGAAGAATGACACTTGGGAATTGGTTCCAAGACCAAGGTACAAGAATGTGATCGACACAATGTGGGTCTTCAAAAATTAATTGAATGAATATTGAAAGGTTACCAAGAACAAAGACATATTTGTATGTAAAGGATACATAAAAGATGAAGGTATTGACATTGAACATATGTTTTCCCCAGTTGCTAGAATTAAAGAAATCAGATTGATCCGAGCTTATCCACGCTCCTAGAATATTAAAGTGTATCAGATGGATGTGAAATCAACCTTTCTGAATGGAAAACTAGAAGAAGAAGTCTACATTGAGAAACCAGAATGATTTTAGTTGTAAAAGAATGAAGATTATATGTGAAAGTTGAAGAAGGCCTTATATTGTCTAAAACAGACCCCTAGATCATGGTATTAGTATTTTATTAATTGAAGTTTATGTTTATGATATTATTTTTGGAAGTGATGATGACAAGTTGAGCCATACATTTTTAAAGGATATGGAAAATGAATTTGAAATTTGATTACTTGGACAACTGTTCTTCTTTCTAGGTATTCAGATATTTCAAAGAAACCAAGGAATTTTTATTTCTCAAACAAACTATATCATAGAAATGTTAAAGAGGTTTGGAATGGAAGATTGCAAACTAGTCAATACTCTTATGAAAACAAGTTGCATGTTTAGAAAATATGATGATTCAAAGTCTAGAGATGAGATGCAATATAGGTCAATGATTACAAGCTTACTTTATGTGACAAAATCTAGACCAGATCTAATGCAGGATGTTGGACAGATGGCATGATTTCAAGCAGAACCAAAGGAATCACATGTTCTAGTAGTAAAAAGGATATTCAAATATCTCAAGGGTACATAAGAGTTTATATTATGGCATCCAAAAGGAAATGGTCTATCACTTACTTCCTACACAGATACAGATTGAGCATGTTACATTGATGATCGAAGAAGTACAATTCGAGTAACGTTCTACTTGGGTAAGTGTTTGGTATCTTGTCTTAGCAAGAAAAATTCAACAATATCATTGTCTATAGCCGAAGAATAGTATATTTCAACAACATCATGTTGTACATAGGTTCTATGGATGAAACAAACTCTCATATATAGGTTAAGTATGATGAGCCCATTCCTATATATTGTGATAATACAGGCGCCATCAATATCTCAAATAATCTAGTGATGCAATCCAAGACGAAGCACATTCCAATCAAGTATCACTTTCTACGGGAACAAGGTGCAGAGATGAACATCAGAGTTGAATATGTGGGAACAAAAGAGCATGTTGCAGATATATTTACAAAACCTCTTCCAAGGGGAGATTTTGAGTATCTTCGACAGAGTCTCAGAGTAATTTTTACTCCAAAATGAATGCTTTTGAATGTGTATATTATATGTCTTAGATTCACACGAGGAAGCACCATAAATATGACAGTTCAGTTTGGGGGAGAAATTTCAGGAATATTTTAGTCATGAGGAGCAGCCCCAAAGACAAAGACAGTTCAATTAGGGGGAGCAACTCTCATAAGAAGTTACCTTTTCTATTGATGTCAAAGGGCGAGAGATTCCTCATATACATGGATAGAGATTTATATTCTTGGAGAGAGATCACATAGGCATGTTTCCGGGGGGAGCATTGGTCACAGGGGGAGCATGAGAGATATGACTTCAATATTGCATCAGATTGTTTCCATTAATGCTAAAGGGTGAGATTGTTGATTAATTGGGTTGGTTGTCATTGATGTCAACTCTTGAAGAAAGTCTGGTAGCAATTTTCGTTATAATGGTATGAATATTAGTATATTTTTAAATCTTTTTTTATGTACAATGGTATGAAGATTAGTATATTTGTAGGTAATAATATTCTAGATGGATAATACATGTCATGCCATTTTCGGTGATATGTGGAATGCCAAATAACTCCTCGCGGTTAGAGATTTATGGCCTTGTGAAGTTGGATAACCCTCACGAGTTATCTAGAAAGTTAAATACGTGAAAAAATTCTAGAAGCTACTAGAAGACGTTGACTAGTCAAGTGGGTGAAACTAGGATTTAATCATAGGTTATGTTGTTGCAATAAGAAAATAATTAAAAATAAATTAGTTGCACCTAAAAGTGGAGAGTTTACTATTTGTGGATAAAGTGTTTATAAGTGGACATGTGGTTAGAAGTGGGTTAGCCCTAAAATAAGTAAATTAGGTTAAGTTGGTTAGAAGGTAACCCCTTGAGGAAGCTATATGAAAGTATAAATAAGAGAGAACGACTCTCTTATTAACACCTATTGAGCACATTGAATATATATTATTGTGTAAGGCTTATTGGAGGTACTCATATATACGTATGAAGTTAATCAAGAAGGGATGATGACAAAAGTTTCAAAATTGCATAAATACTGGAAAAAAAACCATACTTTTCAAATGAAATGTTGCTACCTTTTCCTTATAAATGTTTGATGTGATGGATTGAATCGTAGAAAAACATATTTCAGTTTTACTAATGTATACCCCATTTTAAGGAATATGGTTGAAGATACACCAAGAAGGGTCACTGCAATATACTCCGAGAAGGAATATAATAGCAAAAAGGGTTACTACTGTATACACCATTCTAAGGAAGATGGTCGAAAAAATATTGTATACACCGTTCTAAAGAAGATGGTTGAAGATATGTCACCCACATTATAGGATTTTCTTCATATTTTATGAGATAAATATTGAAATTTCAACAATTAAAAAATAATATTAACTGAACTTGAACAATAAGTTTAACAATGGAATTAAACAATACTTGTACCTAAACTTCAAAACCCTAACATGTTAGTGATGCACAGAGTGATAAAGGGAGCATAGAGGTTTAATACCATCGATAGATAAAGGGGACACAAATGAATGACTTCGTCAAAGCTTCATTATCCAACAAGTCCACTAAAAATGTTTGCAGTGAATGCAAACCAATCATGCACTCTCCCAACAAGACAAAAAACATTGAAGAGCATAGTATATCGCTCGTTGTCAAGAGATAGTGTTTTCTTGAAATCCCTATATTAGTATAAGGTCCTAGGCATGCACATCAAGGATATATGGTATCTTTTAATATTTTTTATTGTCAAGAGAAAATAGTGTTTTTATAAGAGTCCTAGATTAGTTTAAGGCCTTGGTTATGCACATTAAGGATATGTTATATTTTAAGAGTTTGCATATCCGATAGCTTTTCATTGTAGATAATATGATAGCGGTGGGAGAAATATTGGAATGAGTCAAATGACTCGACTTTGATGTCCTTTTCATGCAAATATTATAACCTTGGTGAATGACTCTTCATTCAATATATTCTTGAAACCTTTAAATTGGTAGAAGTTAAAAAGTAAATGGTTGATTTAATTTTTCCCACTCCCCTGCATGACACTCTCCATGTCAAGAATTGACATAACACAAGTCTTAGAAGTATAAAATGTATTGCAAAAGTATTATTAATATTATTAAGTAAAAGTGAAATAGTAAACAATTTAAGTAATGATAAATTGATGAATTCATTACTGCAAAGGTGCTAATGAGACAATCACATTCATTAATTTGCACACAGACATGAGAATATGCCAACATATATAATTCTTGGACATAATATTATATTTTTTAATTAAAATTCTAATTGATCCATGATTCCAATAGAGGGAACATAATTAAATCTCCCAAGCCCAATGTCTACAATTTTATCCTAGACCATAACATATATTAAAAAGGGTCAAGTAACTCCAAAAATGCATGCCATACTCCTCCATAAAGGAATTATCACAAAATTGTTTATTCAATAGCTTCATTGTTACAACTTAATTGATGAAATGTGGTAATTACTCCGGCTAGCTTTTTTCGGAGAGTTCTAAGTTTAGAGAGTAGTAAAGAAGTTTCAATTAGTTCTAATTAATTGAAAAAATCTCTAGAAGAGTTGAGTGTAGTAAACTTTGTGTACTAATATCTTTCTTCATTTGAAATGAATCAATTGTTGGAAGAATGATAAGGGCATTTTCATTTGTCAAAGTAAATATTAAAAAAGTTGTTTTAAAAAGGTCTAGAATGATAAATTGTAGTCCAGTTTCTACACCTATGGAAATTGACACAAAAGTAAGTAGAGAAAAAAATGAGATTATAATATCCCTCGGTCGAGACCAATTGTAAATGTAATGTAAGTGTACTTAAGCAGGTGAGTTGTTTTGACATCATTTTGTAATGCGCCTTCCATGGCATAGTGCACACATGAACTACGTAGTAAAATGATGTAGTGTGCACATTCCCAGATACCACGTGCAGTAACTAAAGTGCGCACAGTATGGAGGTCAACAGACCTTATGTACATGATATGTGCTATAGGCTGGTGAGCCATTTATTATAAGCTGGAATGCTTATGTTTTGGAATTAGGTCAAAGCACCTAGATGTTAAATGCTAGTGCGCCTATTTTGTATATGTCTCATGACTAATATAAAATACATCGTTGCATGCAGACTGACCACAATAAAAGAGATGGGGGACTGAACTTCACCAGTTAGGGAAAGGGAGGGCCAAAAGTTAAGGGAAAGGGCTAAGCTAGAGAGTTTAAGCCAAAAAGGAATATTATATTAATATTTCTTAAAACCTAAAGTATGGATAACTATTTTATCCTAAGGTCTAAAGTTGGGGACAAGTGGACCAAAGTAGCTTCCAACATGACAAGTGTCAAGTGGGGGACATGCATTCATATCGTGGAGACTTAGCCCATTTGGTCACTTTTTGCAGGATCATTCTCACCATCATCCTAACGATCTTTTCGACTATCATACTTCACGATTAGTTTTCACGATGATTCCTTCCATCACTCAATTATCCAGTCAATGATTCCATGACCATTTCACTCACGTAGTCCATTATCCTTCAGACATTCATTTCATTGTATCTGAGCCTGTTTCCATAACCTTCTCCGGTTGGTGTACCTGGTTAGCTTGGTAGCGGGATTGAAGAGGCGAGGTTTCAAGCCCATGAGCAATTATCTGAGTGAGAGAATTGTTGAGGATTGATTCTCGAAGGTGCTAAACTATAGCTACAGTTCTCAGATTCTTCCTATCCGACCTTTTGTTGAAGCCCTAGAAGGGAAGTGGGGTAGCTGAGGGACTATTGAGAAGAGAAGGTGCACACTTCCTTGGGTGGGACAGGCATGTGGGGAATGAGAGGCAGCAGGATTTTAATTCAGAGAGAACCTGAGACAGAGTCTTTCCTATTGTTTATGAACCCTAGCCTGGTTAGGAACCCCTTTACCTGGGTGGAGTTCAGTCCCAGCTCGTGGGTGAATCACTGTTGAGAGTGAAGAACAGTGTAGTCTAAGGCTGGGAGGTTTGTGGACGGTCTGTATGCAGTTGGTGACAATCATTCCAAGATAAGTACAAATCGTATGATAAATTTATATGTTGCATTGTTATTTACGTGCTTATGTTACAGTTTATCATATATGTGATTATAATTACCTGTATGTTTATGGGTATTTCCCTGTATATGATGGATATATGTGTTTACTGTTATTTCGGTAGGAAATCGTATATTACAGAATGTAATTGTTTGTTTATGTTATATGTAAAGCTTCCACAAGAGTGTTGTATGTATATGTTTAAGTTGCATGCAGTTTGAAGAGAAAGTTTATGTGTCATAACTCAGTTGATTACTGGTTATGTTACCGTATATTCCGCAGTATGAGAATGAAAGCGTTCCCTAGAGTAGCATGGACCGACCTATTTAAGGTTGGGGATGTTACCAACTGGTATCAGAGCATGAGAGATTTCTCTGGAGTGGCATTCCCTGACCCATGGTTGGCCGGGGGACGTTACAATTTGGTATTAGAGCTTCAGTTTCAATACTGAGCCTGGATGGGCCGGAAAGGTTCAAGAATATTCACAGAATATTAATTTCGAAGTGACCAAATTTCAGAATATTGGTATGCAAGCGTGTGCGGTAAATTTTGGCACCACACGAAAAACATTGGCGTGCAAGTGTGTGTGGTAAATTGTGGCACCGCGCAGAAGAATATTGTGTGCGGGTGCACGCGCTTAATTTATCCTTGCACGATGAGAACACACATAGTAATGTGCACATGGGGTGCACAAGTATTGCATAACACAGAGGATTTTTGTTGGTACACACATAGTATGAGTATAAGTTGTCTCGCGACAGTGTATTCAATGGTGCGCGCAGATTATTGTGCGCAATGAAAGATATTGAACTTTGACATGGTGCAATGCATAGGGAGAAATGCATGTGGAGTATTGGTGAGTGATACCAAAAATGTGCGTAGTGGATATTGGTGCACAATGCAAAAGTATTGCGCACAAGTTGTCGGCACGACGAAGAAGAAATGCATAGTGGATATAGGTGTGTAGAAACACATTTTACCTTGTGATGTTGTTATGAATGATAAATATGGATGTACATGTTGAAGTTTAGTGTGCCCGAAGTCGTTTGGAAGGCAAATTGAGTCTGAGTTTAATTTTCATAATATTAGAAGAAAAAGAAACACACAACGCCATCGGAGCATTAATTAAAAATAATTTTGAGTTTTATATTCCTTCGATTCAGACAAATGGAAGTGAAATATAAGCTTACAAGAAAAGCATACCATAAAAGAGAACAAGACTCATAACACCACCAGATAGAATTTTTTAATAAATAGTCCAAAATCCGCTTTTGTATTTATATAATCGTATTAATCCCAAAATTACAAAAAGGGAATGATAGCAGTTATCCTGTTGTAAAAGGGTCATTTAGGAACAAGCCTATCATCTTTGGTGCTCCTTACCTCTACTACCCACTGTTCAAAATTCGTTGAAACATACTTAAATTTAGTTGAAGACTCATTTTAGCTTAGCGATCTCCTCCTTTAAAGAATCTAACTAGACCGTTGATTCTCTCAAACACTTTTGGCCATTTCAGCCATGGACTCCTCCTTCTTCTGCTTGCTCCTTTTCTTCTTAGTCGCTGGCCTGTTGATGACTAAATACTTCATAGTGGGATTCAACCTGACTTCCAACTGCGAGTCTATAACCGACTCTTTGTGGAATTTAGTCGCTAGAATGTGCGCAAGTACCCTTTCCTCCTTATTCGCAGGAAAGTCTAGCATGTTTCTCGAATAACCAATCTCACTGGATTTAGCCTTGTCCGTGTATCTCAGTTTGTGGATATCGAAATGCTTTTATAGAGAGTAGAAAGTCGAGCAATTTGGAGATCACTTCATTTATGGATAAGAATATACCTTCATACTTGAGGATTGGTAGTTATAGAATTCCAATTATGAAGCGTAGATGGACTACGTACAAGAGTGGTGGGTTTCCATGCTTGTCTAATCCATTTCCAATGATTAACTTTTGAGTTCATTACATGGCATAATTCAGATGACGCCACATGGCTGCGAAGTATTGAACGAGTGAAACAGGGTGATCTGACTAGCCGTCACCCGCTCCACGAGTTGTGGATTTGACATATTGGAACATGTGATACCACATCATGGAGAAAGTGGTTTCAGAAAATCACCTTCTTGTCCAAATGTATATTTGAATATGCTACATGTCTATGTTTTCAAGACTTAGGTCTTATCTAGATTTGTCATGGTGATAACACTAGGAAATCAGGAGAGATAATTCTGATGTATATATTGAACCAAAATGGTTCATATTTTTCATGAATTTTTGAATTGTTAGCCTGATAAGTTTCGATGGCTTCATCTTTTATAGAATTAACAACAACTAGATCAGATCAGACCAGTGAAGATTCCATAGGAATGGAAGAAGCACAGGGGAATTACAGTCAACAAGATGAGAGAAGAGGGGTGGATGTCCATTTGGGCATTGAAGGAACAAACTCCAATGGACATGGAGAAGAAAGGAATGAAAACATGATTATGGCAGAGACTATTAAGAATTTGCAGAAGGATGTCTAAATCCATAAAGCTGATAATGAAAGGATTATGAGAGCTAAAGAGTATCATGATGACTTCAACATGAATTTATTGGAGTGCTTGAACAAAATAGAAAATAAATTGATTAAGGAGAATGGATTAAGAAAATCTGGAAGTCACAAGCTTTCGGATGAGGAAAGAAAAGCAAGAAGTATTAGCAGACATCACCATCACTCCGTAAGGAATTCCAATAAGAGAATAGGAAACAAATCAAGTCCATCCCCTGTCAGAAGTTATAAGAGGTTTTGGGTATATGAACTATGAGGAGAAACGAACAAAATTAAACCCTCCTACATTTGAAGGAGAGCACAAAAAGGATGAAGATGCAGAAACATGGTTGTTGGGCATGAGAAAGTATTTTCAATTGCATAATTATTCTTCTCATGCAGAAGGTAGAATTTTTATGTATCAACTCAAAGGAAAGGCCTCCATGTGGTGGGAACAATTTGTGCATGTGCAACAAATTAAAGAGAAAAGTGTTACTTGGAGGGAATTCAAGAAGTATTTTGAGAAGAAATACTTGAATAAGAGATACTGTGACAAGAAAATGAAAGATTTCTTTGAAATCAAGCTTGGAAGTATGACCATAGATGAATATGAGAGAATCTTTCTAGAACTATTGAAGTATGTCTCTTTCATCAAGGATGAGACAGTCAAAATTCAAAGGTATTTGAGTGGATTTCCATCACTCATCAGTGAAAAAATACAGTATGATGATCCCAAGACATTGGAAGAGACCATAAGGTGAGATAAATGCCTATATGATCAGTAGAAAGCAAGGCCAGCTTTCCAACAAGGCTTGGGAACACAATAAGAAATTCAAGATGGATCAGAGGAAGAAGGGATCTAAGCCACCATTCTTCAGAAATAATCCACAAGGACAAAAAACGCCTAAAGAAACCAGAACGATTGACACAGGGAGTCAAAGGCCAAGGAAACCACCTATTCAACGTTGGGGTTATAAAGGAGATCATAGGTTGAAAGATTGTCCTCACAGAGGTGAAAAAGGTAGGGTTGTTCACAACGTACAACAAGCTGAAACAATGGAGGACATGGGAATATATGTGCTAAGGATTTATGCATCCCTGGACAACAAGCAAGAAAAGTATCAGTCCCACATGATTGAAGTGAAAGGTATAATCAACAACCAAACCATTGTTATTTTAATTGATTCAGGATCTAGTCATAGTTATATAGACCCTAAGATGGTGGAAAGTTTGCAATTGCCAAGAAGAAAGCATGGGAAATCCTGGTTGGTGCAACTGGCTACAGGAGCCAGAAGAAAAGTTAATGAGATGGTTAAGTCATGCCTCATAGACATGAATGGACTAAACACCAAGGAAAATTTAAACATCTTTCATTTAGGTTCCTATGACTATCTAATTGGGATGGATTGGTTGTACCAACATCACTCTCTCTTAAACTGTCACAACAAAGAATTTACTTGCCTGGATGAGGAAGGGAAACTAAGGAAAGTATAGGCAATTTCCAGGGTAGTAACCATTAGAGAAATTTCAGCATTGCAGCTGAAGAAATGTTACAGAAAAGGGTGTCAAATAATTGCAGCTCATTTTGCGAAGACACCTAGAGATAAGGTTCCAAATTTGGAGGATCATGCAGTCCTGGAAGATTTTGAAGATGTGTTCAACAAGGTACCCAGACTACCCCCAAGGAGAAACATTGATTTCTCTATAAATTTAATCCCTGGAGCAACGCAGTATCAAAGACTCCTTACAGAATGAGTACACCAGAGTTGAAGGAGTTGCAAATGCATCTTGAAGAACTTTTGAAGAAGGGGTATATACGCCCAAGTGTGTCACCTTGGGGTTCCCTAGTATTGTTTGTGAAAAGGAAAGATGGAACACTAAGATTGTGCATTGACTTCATACAGTTGAATAAAGTGAGTGTTAAGAACAAGTATCCTCTGCCAAGGATTGATGATCTATTTGATCAATTGAAGGATGCAAAGATATTTTCAAAGATAGATCTCATATCAGGATACCATCAGGTAAGGATTAAAGAAGAAGATATCAGCAAGACCACCTTCAGGACAAGGTATGGTCATTATGAGTTCACAGTGGTTCCATTTGGGTTGTTAAATGCACCCGCTATTTTCATGTGCTTAATGAATGGTGTTTTCCGAGAATATTTGGACAAGTTTGTCATTGTCTTTTTGAATGAAATTCTTATATATTCTAAGTCAGAGGAAGAGCATGAACATAATTTTAGGATGGTGTTTCAAGTATAAAGGGAACATTAGTTGTATTCGAAATTGAGCAAGTGATCATTTTAACATAAACAAATTCATTATTTGAGGCATATCATTTCAAAGGATGGGATAGCAGTGGATCCTGGGAAGATAGAGGCCATTAGAGAATGGTCAGTGCCGAAGAATGTGATAGATTTGAGATCATTCATGGGTCTTGCAGGATAGTACAAAATGTTTATTGAAGGATTCTCAAAGATTGCACAACCAATCACTTCCTTGCAAAGAAAGGGAGTGAAGTTTCAATGGACACTAGATTGCGAGAAGAGTTTCCAAAACTTGAAACAATTATTGACAAGTGCTCCAATATTGAGGATCATAGATCCAGATGAAGACTTCATTGTATGCACCGATGCATGTAATGAAGGAATTGGTGGAGTCCTTAGTCAAAATGGGTTTGTCATATGTTATGAATCAAGGAAGTTGAAGGATCATGAAATAAACTATGCCACTCATGATTTGGAGTTGGAATCCATAGTGCATGCCTTGAAGAAATGGAGACACTACCTCATGGGGAAGAGTTTTGAGATAAGAACAGACCACAATGGTCTGAAATATTTATTTGATCAGCCAAATATAAATGCTAGGCAAAGAAGACGGTTAGAATTTCTAAGAGAATATGACTTTAATATAAAGCATGTCAAGAGGAAAGAGAATAAAGTGGTTGATGCACTCAGTAGGAGGGTGCATGAATTACATGCTACAACCATTAGCATGTATCAGACCGATATTAAAAAAAAAAAATTGGAGGCTGCAAATGCAGATTTGCAATACCGAGAATTGGTAGCAATGCTATAGGAAGGTAAGATGCCAAAAAAAGGTGGATAATTATAATTTGGGAATAGATGGAATAGTGTTGTACAAGAAAAAAAAAATGTTCCAAATGTATAGGACTTGAAATGTACGATTTTGCATGAGATGCATATTGTTCCTTATGCAGGGTACCCTGGATATCAGAAAACCGTGGCAGTGATCAAGAGCCATTACTTTTGGACAAGTATGAAGAGAGAGATCATTGAATACATCGCTACATGTATGGAATGATAGAAAGTTAAAGCTGAGAATAGGCACCCAGCAGGGTTGTTGTAACCTTTACCCATTCCTGAATGGAAGTGGGAAGTGGTGACAATGGATTTTATTACGAGATTGCCCAGAACAGGCAAGTTGCATGATTCGATCATGGTGGTGGTGGACAAGCTTACAAAATCTTCCCATTTTATTCCACTGAAAACTACTCACAAGGCAACATATGTTGCTGATATTTTCATGAAGGAAGTAGCACGATTGCATGGGATTCCTAAAACAATTGTGTCCGACAGAGACCCGAAATTCACCTCAAATTTCTAGAAAGGATTGTTCAAAGGATTCAGAACGAATTTGAACTTTAGTACAAATTATCATCCTGAGTCTGATGGATAGACAGAGAGGGTGAACTGAGTGATATAAGATATGCTGAGAATGTATGTGATGGACAAACTATCAAAATGGGAAGACTACCTACATTTGGTAGAATTCGCTTACAACAAGGTGTATCTAGCATCGTTGAAAATGAGCCCATTTGAAGCACTTTATGGCAGAAAGTGAAATACTCCAGTGAGTTGGGATAATCCAGTTGATAGGACAGTAGTTGGGCCAGAATTGCTCAAGGAGATGGAGGACCAAATGATAAAAATTAAGAAGAATTTAAAATCTACCCAAGACAGACATAAAATTTATGCCGATAAGAACAGAACCCACAGATAATTCAAAGTGGGTGATCATGTTTTCCCAAAAGTAAAAGATAACGGGATTTCCTTGAAGCTGGGAAGCTGAGCCAAGTTGGTAGCTAGATTTTGTGGGCCATTTGAAATCCTAGAGAGGATTGGTCCAGCTCCTTATAGGATTGCATTGCCTACATCTATGTTTGTTCATAATGTCTTCCATGTATCATTTCTAAAGAAATATATACCTGATGCTAATCATGTTATTGATTGGAATATGATTCAGGTGGAGCAAGAAGGTTCTTTTCAAGTGCATCCGGTGCATACGTATTTTGGACTGGAAAATCAAGAAGCTCTGGAACCAAGCCATAGGTCTTGTAAAGGTCCAATGGACCTGGTACGGTCCTAAGGATGCTACTTGGGAGCATGAGGATGCAATACGGACAGAATAGTTGCATCTTTTTTAATATTTTTGAAAAACTCTATTGTATATGGGTTTATGATGCACTGATGACAATGCATAAATAAGGGGATGGGATTGTAATATCCCTTGGCCAAACCCAATTGTAAATGTAATGTAAGTTTACTTAAGATGGTGATTTTTTTTTACATCATTTTGTAATGCACCTTCCATGGCACAGTGCGCGCATGAACTGCGCAGTAAAATGATGTAGCGTGCACATTCCCGAATACCACACATTGTAACTAAAGTGCGTGCAATATGGAGGTCAACTAACCTTGTGTATATGATATGTGCTATAGGTTGGTGAGCCAGTTATTATAAGATGGAATGCTTATGTTTTGGAATTAGGCTAGAGCGCCTAGATGTTAAAGGCTAGTGTGCATATTTTGTATATGTCTCGTCATTAATATAAAATACATCGTTGCACCCAGATCGACCATGATAAAAGAGATGGGGGACTGAACTTCACTAGTTAGGGAAATGGAGGGCCAAAATTTAAGGGAAAGGGATAAGCTATAGAGCTTAAGCCAAAAAGGAATATTATATTAATACTTCTTAAAACCTAAAGTATGGATAATTATTTTATCCTAAGTTCTAAAGTTGGGGACAAGTGGACCAAAGTAGCTTCCAACATGACAAGTGTCAAGTGGGGGACATGCATTCATATCGTGGAGACTTAGCCCATTTGGTAACTTTTTGTAGGATCATTTTCACCATCATCCTAACGATCTTTCCGACTATCATACTTCACGATCAGTTTTCATGATGATTCCTTCCATCACTCATTTATCCAGTCAATGATTCTATGACCATTTAACTCACACAGTCCATTATCCTTCAAAAATTCATTTCACTGTATCTAAGCCTATTTCCATAACCTTCTCCGGTTGGTGTACCTGGTTAGATTGGGAGCGGAATTGAAGAAGCGGGTTGTCAGGCCCATGGGAAATTTAAGAGGCGGGTTGTCAGGCCCGTGAGAAATTCTTTGAGTGAGAGAATTGTTGAGGATTGATTCTCGATGGTGCTAAACTGTAGCTATAGTGCTCTAAGACTTCCTGTCTGGCCTGTTGTTGAAGCCCTGGAAGGGAAGTGGGGCAGCTGAGGGAATTTTCAGCTAAGAAGGGGCATACTTCCTTGGGTGGGACAGGCATGTGGGGAATGAGAGGTAGTAGGTTGTTAGTTGAGTGAGCACCTGAGACAGAGTCTTTCCTATTGTCTATGAACCCTAGCCTGGTTAGGAACCCCTTTACTCGGGTGGATTTCAGTCCCAGCTCGGGGGTTACTCACTGTTGAGAGTGATGAACAGTGTACTCTAAGGTTGGGAGGTTCGTGGATGGTCTGTATCTAGTTGGTTACAATATTTCCAAGATAAGTACCAATCATATGATAAATTTATATTTTGCATTGTTATTTACGTGCTTATGTTATGGTTTCTTATATATGTGATTATAATTTCCTTTATGTTTATGGTTATATCCCTGTGTATGTTTCATATATGTGTTTACCGTTATTTCAGTAGGAAATCGTATATTACAGAATGCAATTTTTTGTTTATGTTATATGTAAAGCTTCCACAAGAGTGTTGTATGTATATGTTTAAGTTGCATGGAGTTTGAAGAGAAAATTTATGTGGCATAGCTCAGTTGAATACTGGGTATGTTACCGTATGTTCCGTAGTAAGAGAACGAAAGAGTTCCCTAGAGTAGCATGCCCTAGCTTGTTTAAGGATGGGAATGTTTCCAACTAGTATCAGAGCATGATAGATTTCTCTGGAGTGGCATTCCTTGGCCTGTGGTTGGTCGGGGGACGTTACAGAGATGGAAGTTGATTCAACCATATTCAAAAAATTTGTTGGAAGTTTGATGTATCTCATAACGACTAGGGTAGATATAATGTATGGAGTGAGTCTGATTTCTAGATTCATGGACAGACCAAATAATTCACATTGGCAAGGAGGAAAAATGTTATTAAGATACATTGTAGGAACTATGAATCATGGAATATTGTATTCTACTTCAAATAATTTGCAGTTGGTTGGATACACATATAGTGATTTTGCAGGGAACATTGATGGCATAAAGAGCACATATGGATATGCATTTCATCTTGGAACATGAGTTTTGACATGGGCATCAATGAAACAACTAATAGTGACAATCTCATCAACAAAAGCAGAGTATGTAGAAGGTACATCAACAACATGTCAAACAATTTGGATGCGAAGAATATTGAAGGATCTAATGCATAATCAAGAGGAGTCTACTACAATCTATTCTGATAACAAGTCAACCATTGCAAGAGGATGAAACATATTGACACTAGATATCACTTCATCCGAGAACTTGTCAACAACGAAGAACTCATCCTAAAACATTGCAGATCAAAGGAGCAACTTACACACATATTTACAAAGGATTCAACACAAGACTAATTTGAGTATTTGAGAGAAGCATTGGGTATTGTAAATATTAATGTCATTAGTAGTAAAATTAGGGGGAGTGGAGTCAAAATACCATACCTTCATTCATAAACATGAATCATTTTTCATAAGCAAGACACATTAAGGTCAATGCTTGAGAAACCCTAGGCCTGCTCCTACAACGGTTCCTAGGTCGTCGCCTCCCTCGGCCCTCCCGACCCTCTAAGGCCCTTGTGGATCCATATGTGGATCCCCCTCCAGACTTCCATAATGAATTCTTTACCTTCAAGGCCCTCGTGGGATCACTTTTACCTCCTTCGAGGTGGCATAACACCTTTCAGTTTATCAAAAAACTAGAGTAGATCCAAGAAGTTTCTATCCCCAGCACCTCAACAAGAAGGAAAACTCTTTCCTTCATCTCTAGAGTACTTTTCGGATAGTTCATGGGCCTTTGGCCCTCTCCTCGACAAATAAATCTTTGGATTGAGTGGAACTTGCACCTCCTCATCCAAGGACATATGAATCACTTCTTCTACAGTAAGGGTTTCCATATTTTCTATTTCGAGCTTAAATCAGATAGAGATGTCATTTTTAGAAATGATACATACTTCTTTGGACCAAGAGGTTTATATTTAAACAAATGGATTCTTGATTTCGACCCAGAAAATGATATTCCTTCAGTTGTGCCAGTATGGGTAAGGCTTCCACACTTTCCTTTTCATTGTTGGGATGATGAAGTCCTCAAAATCATAGGAGACGCCCTAGGAAAATATATTGTTAGGGAAAAGCCTAGATCCAGTCGTTATTCTTGCGCCAGGATCTATGTAGAAGTAGATCTAGAAAAAGGGCTCCTGGAAGCAATCAAATTAAACCTGGACAACTCGATCCACATACAAAAATTATATTATGAACAACTCTTGTTTAAATTCAAATCATGCCATGAATACGACCACTTTGCAAAAAATTGTCCTAGCAACAAGAAACCCTCAGAAGCTGAAGCATCTCCACAAGAAGATGGATGGAAACAGGTTCACAAAAAACCTCCAGTGGAAAAAGAAATGGATCTTGTTGTGGATGCTCATGCCCTCTGCCCAACATATAACCCTCACGACAAAACCCTTCTACAAAATCCCCACCCAAAAAGGTTGCCTCTTTGCCTTCCAATCCCCCTCCTATCCTCAATCACAACCCCATTGACCCATTAGGAGAAACCTCCTCAAACAAGGACCCTCCTCTAGCCTCAAACCCTTCTCCTCACCCTGACCCACCCCTAATCGACATCACCAACGGGTCATATGAATATGATCCTTCCATGGAGGAAGCACAAGTTTCCTCACAGAAAGAAAATCGAGCCTCAAACCTCCACACTCAACATAATCAAGAAAAACATGAAGGGGAGATCCAACCAAAGAAGCCAAGAAAATCGGGGCGACAATCGAATAAGGAAGTCAGAGAAGAAGCAATCACTAAAGAAAAGGCTCAAGGAAAGCAATAGGCTATAGAACATACTATCTACACATCAAAAAGGAAAGAAGGAACTAGAGGAATGGAAAACTCGGTCCCGACAATCGATCTCCCTCCAACCCCCTTTAATGATCTTTCTCTCTTGGAACTGCAGGGGCTTCGACAGTAAGCTTAAATTCGAAGCACTAAAAGATCTAAAAAAATGGCCAGCCCCTCAGTCATCCTTCTCGAGGAAACTAAAATGGTTTCTTCATCACTTATTGAAGTAACAAATAAAATTTTCAACAACACCATCGGAGCAGTAGTTACCTCTTAAGAAGCCTCAGGCAACATCGCAACTCTCTGGAACGAGAAAATTTGGAACTCTGAGGTAATATCTGAAAAACAAAATTGGATTTTAATAGTCCTAAAAAATAAAGACAACAACAACATCATTTATGTGGTCAATCTCTACATGCCAAAATATTATAAAGACAAAATGGAAACCTAGACCTCTCTCTCATATTTCTGAAACTCCATAGATCCCTCCTCCTGTATAATCGGGGGAGACTTAAACACCCACCTCAGCCCCAAAGAAAAAAAGGAAGAAGCAAAGTAAGATATCCCTTCTCATAAAACCTCATGGATCTCATTTCATATTGCGATATGCAAGACATCAAAACCGCAAAAGGAAACTACACCTAGAACAATAGACAAGTTGGCCTTCAACATATAGTAGCTCGCCTGAACCGTTTCCTCATTAGCAATAACTTCCTCCTCTCCTCCCAAATTCTCCCCTCTGCAATCTCATATCATAAACCCATTACCCTCTCTTTCCTCTCCCCCAATAACTTTTATCCCCTCCCCTTCCACTTGAATCAGCTCTGGATGCATGACCCAACCATCCCCTCTCTTATTACAAAATCTTGGACCACCCCCTTCTTTGTCTCCCCTAATTTTTTCTGGGAAAGTAAGCTAAAATATGTAAATATATCACTCAAAGAGTGGCTGAAAAAGTCATTCACCCCCCCTCAATAGGAAAATAATGAAAAAATAGAGAATCTTAGAAAAATTCAGCAACAAATAGAATAAAAAACACTAACAAAAACACTGATGAATCAAGAAAAAGACGCACAACAACACCTTCAATTCACGTTGCGTAGAGAAGAAGAACATGGGCGCCTGAAGTTTAGAATCCTCTAGATAAAATCAAGAGACTCAAACACCTCCTTTTTCCACAAGCAAACTCAATCTCATAGGAAAAAAAACACAGTCACCTCCATTACCTCTAGCACAGGGAAACAAATTGACTCCTACGACCAGGCTAAAGCAGAGGCTTATTGCCACTCCAAAAATCTATAACAACAACCAATTGAGGAAGAAAAAAATATGGAGTCTATTGGCATGCTTGCTACCATCCCTAATTTATTTTTAGAAGGAAAAAATATCCAACTATCTCAAGATGTCTCAGATGAAGAAAAAGTCAAAGCAATCTGGTGTTTGGATCCTAACAAAGCTCCTGGACCTGACGGATTTCCAATCTGATTCTACCGATCCTATTGGTACATCATCAAATGGGACATGAAGAAAATTATAAACTACACTTTTCACAAACAAAAGGTCAGAGGGGCAACCAACTCTACCTTCCTAGCCCTCATTCCCAAAGAATCCAATCCCTTCAATTTCTCTCACTTTCTCCCTATCTCTCTCCGCAACTCCTCATACAAAATCCTCAACAAACTTATCATGAACTAACTCAACCCCTTGTTTACAAAGTTAATCTCAGAAAATCAGAGAGGCTTTCTTAAAGACAAGCAGATAACAAACAACATTGTTCTGGTCCAGGAAACCATCCATTGTAGCAAGAAAACCAAAACTCCAGGTATGGTCATCAAGATCGACATGGAAAATGATTTTGACAGATTCAAACATAGTTTTCTCTTCTCAATCCTCAAAGCATAGCGATTCTCATAAAACTTTATCAATTGGATCAAAGCTTGCATCAATATGCCCTAGGTTTCTCCTCTCCTAAATGGGCTTTCTGCAAATTTTTAAGGAAGATAAATGCATCGTTTCTCAGCTTAACATATCTTATCTTCGATAAATGCACTGATTGTAACTGATTTCATCCTTAATCAGCGTGGAGCTCTTCCTTCCATAATATCCTATAACAATGAGTTGGAGAGCGATATCGGAGTCAATTCGTATCGATGGGTAGTTCACTTAAGGATGAAGTAGTGACAGTAAGTGTTATGAGTCTTAGTACATGGCTATGTTAACTTTGTTTTCGAAGGACACTGAGGTGATCCAACTAGACTTCATTTGAAGTCTTATTAATGACCAGAGATTTTTAAAACCACAAGTCCCACTGTATCCATGACAAGTCATTCACCTAATCGAACAATAGTTGTGAATCTAGGTCAATAGGGTATCTCATATCCATGAGAGGTCAAATCATATGATTGTGACAAGTAACTTGCAACAACGTAAACAAATGTATAGAGTATGAATAATATATTTCGACAATTTCACTAAAAGCTCAATGTTTATGGTATAGTATCGGCGGATAAGTATTAATGAAGTTGATAGGATTATATTATATGTAAATAATTTGAAAAATAATATGAGTCAAACATATAATTTGTTAAATAAAATTCTAGGAGTAGGCTATGTAATTTACTAAGGTAGTAGCCTATGAATTGGCTAGGAGAATTGAAATGGACTTAAAATAAATTATAAGGAAAAATAAGATCCATAGTCTCTGTTGAGTTAAAGAGGTATGATATACCTAGAAGTTAGTAAATTTACATAAAATACAATGAGAAATAATTAATGCATAAATTTTTATAATCATAAAATGAAATTGGACACAAACTGAAAATGGGAGAGGGTTGAAATAAATTAAATACCTAAAAAAGGAACTTTGCAAACACATATTCATGGGATGTCGAAGTAGTGTTTATTATCAAAGTAATTATTCTCAATTTTCAGGGTAACACCATCATCATTAAAGAATTTTGATAATTGACCGAAAATGATAAATGCATATAGTAAGCAATACTATAGAGAAATTGTATATGTATGAAGATAATAATTACATATATTGTTAAATTATTAATAAAAAAAGCGTAGTGAATGGGAGACATTAGAGTTCTCTTTCTAGAAGAATCCTCATCTAGAATGTTCTTAGGTGTGTTTATTAATTTGTTTGGTTTTTATTGATATCAACCCTTGAAGCAAGTCCAGTAGCAAATTTGGTAGCTCCAACAGTATGGTTAAGGGAATTAATATTGATTGATGTATAATGGTACAGATATTAATATATTTGTAGGTAAGACTATTCAAGATAGATAGTACATGTCCTCACATAAATCTTCACAGTTAGAGAGTTATGGCCTTGTGAAGTTGGAGAACCCTCATGAGTTATCTAGAAAATCAAAGAAGTTAAATTATTCTATAACATCCTAGAAGAAGTTGACTAGTAAAGTGGGTGAAACTAGGAGTTAATCATGGGTTATGTTGTTGCAATAAGAAAATAATTAAAAATAAATTAGTTGAAACTAGAAGTGGAGAGTTTATCATTTGTGGATAAACTAGTTATAAGTGGATAAGTGGTTAGAAGTGGGTTAGCCATAAAATAAGGAAATTTTGTTAGGTTAGGTAGAAGATAACCCCTTGAAGAAGCTACATGAAAATATAAATAAGAGAGAAAGGATATCCTATTAGCACCTATTGAGCACATTGAATATATATTATTTTGTAAGGATTATTGTGGGTACTCATTGATACATTTGAAGTTACGCAAGTCTGAGGTAGCATGAAGGGTTGACGGTGAAAGTTTCAGAATTGCAGAAATACTGAAAAAAACCGTAGTTTTTGAGGTTTATAGTGGAGAAAGGTGTGTATGTATGCGGGTTGGAAGTATAATAGGGTACGTACATGTGGGAAAATCCATGAAATATTGATTTGTTGAGGGTGTCAGGTTCTCATAGTATGAAAGAAATCTTCGAGGAAGGTTTATAGTGATCATGTATAGCATACCTATTTACAAATTCAAAATGTATGTCATATTCTTATGTGTAGTTGGATGGTGTTGTCTCCATGAGATATGGTTATGATAGTTTGAGGTTTTTCCATAGATAGAGTGTTGGTTGTATGGAGCTTATGGTATGAGATATATCTACAGAAATACAAAACTGGTATGTTGGTATTCTCCATTGGTTCATCTTGTTGGTTCAAGTGTTGAGACATAGTTGAATTTTTTGGTACATAGTTAAGGTTTTGGTTGTGAAGTGGTTTTGAAGTTGTTTTTCTGGTCTGAGGCTACATATCAGTACATGTTTGATGTCTAGTTCATGTGAGAATTATTACAGTTGTTCATGATTGTACACACATGTATGGCACATGACTAGAGAGTCATATATGCACTTGGTTAAGGGATGTATAAGATGATGTATGCACATGGACAACTACAGATAAGACACAATTACATGTTGAAGGTTCATGTGAGAGAGGTATCAAAGTATTTCAAGTTTAAAAAAGGTGAAAAAACTATCTTATTGAAGTTGTATGCAGGCTACAGTATAGAGAGTAACCTACATATGCAATATGTAGTATAGACAGGGCACATACATACACTAGATGCAGTATATACATGTCATGTACATGTTGGGTTTTGTTGGTACATGTTGATTACATGTACAGGTTGGTTAGAGGTCAGTGGAATAGGTTGGTTATAGGTTGTTGGTATAGTTTGGTACATGTTTACAATGGTATATCTCATAGTGACAATGTGACAACAGTTTCATAATCTCACATATATTTCAGGGCGACATGACTGGGTAAAGATAGGTAGTTGTATCCACCTTCCGATTGTAGTTGGATAACAAAGGAATTTGGTTCTTCCAATGAATGTAATTCTTAAAGACATATTAGAAAAAACATTATGTGGTTTTCTCCTGCATTCGGTTTCCACGTAAAAATATTGGTGTATTGTGTATGTTTATGATCATACATTGTTCATGGTTTATTTACTCTACACTTGTTGAATGATAATGATATATTTATCATAAAGATAAGTAACACTTACATATTGTGGTTAAAATCATTAAAAATATCTATTACTTATTCACCCCCCCTCTCAATAATCTAACAATTGGTACCAGAGTAGGTCCCTTTGGAAATCAGTTTAATCACTCGAAGGTAGATCATGGAGAGAAACAATGTGTACAAAAATGGAATACCGCAGTTTGATGGACATAAATATGCATTCCAGAGGATAAGGATGAAAACATATGTATAAGAACAGGGATTGGAGGTTTGGAAATGAGTTGTACATGGATATAAGGAACCCATTGTTCCTACAACAAATTAAAATGAAAGGAAACTTAGTCTAAATAATTCAAAATCCAAAGATGCTCTTCTGAATGGTCTTGGTGATTCAGTATATGGAAAATTTATGCATTGCAGCTCCACAAAGGAGATTTGGGACAAACTTCAGAATGTTTATGAAAGAGATGCAAAATTCAAGGTAGAAAAGCTCCAAACTTACAGAGGTCAATTTGAACAGCTGAATACGAAGGAAGATGAGAATATTGCATCTTACTTCTTCCGAGTTGATGAAACAGTGAATGGAATTAGAGGATTGGGAGAAGAAGTCGATGAATCTATAATTTTTCCAAAGGTAGTAAGATCTCTTCCAATGAGATTTGATCCAAATATCTCAACACTAGAAGAAAAAAAATATATGGATTCTATAAGCATGGATGAACTAAATGTAATTTTCACAACCTATGAAATGAGAACCGAATAGGAGAATCCAATTACAAAGGAAGCACCAATCAAAACATCCAAGAAGTCAAAGAAAAAGTGAAAGAAAAAGGAAAAATAATATAGCAACAATAATGAAATCTCATAAGCTTACCTCTATATATGGAAGATGATGAAGAAGTAGAAAACTTGGTCAGAATACTGAAAAAGGGAACCAACGACATATATAGAGGTAAGATTCCATTGATTTGTTTTAATTGTGATGGTATTGGTCATTTTTCTAAAAAATGTCCTCATAAAAAAATTAAAGAAATGAAGAAGATGATTCAAATAGAAAATAAATATAAAAAGGAAAAACAACAAAAAATAAAGTCTTCAAGAAAAATGTTTGCATGAAAAAAGATATATCCTCATCAGACGAAGATGGAGTTGGTGAAAGTGAGACAAAAAGAGTTCTATTCATGGCAGTAGAAGAATCTGATAAAGAAGGTACCGAAGAGGAATATGAAGAGGCGAAATTTGACTAGAAAGAATAATTGTTGAGTGCTATAGAAGTTATAAAAAGAGAAAAGAAAAAAAACAAGTCACTGCAGACATAACTAAAAAGAAAAGAGGAAAATCAAAATTCCGACTGTGAAGAACTAGATCAGATGATCACTAAGTAAAAAAATCTATTTGAAGAAGACAAAAGAATTGAATGATAACTTAAGGAATGATTAGAATAAAGAGACAAGACCATTGGAAATTTGGAATAAGAGATTGTCACATTGAGAAGATATCTTCAAAAGAAGAACATGCAAAATAGTTCTAAAGTTTTGGATAACATTATTAACAATCAGAGACCAAATCATGACAATTCTGGACTTGGATATAGTCAGACATAAAAGGGATAAATCTCTAAATAAACAAATAAAGAAACACATCCAGGAAGTTACACAGTGATAGTCATAGGAGACACAAAGTTTTACAAGGAAGATCACACAAACACTCTTCCACCTAGAAGATTCATATTTCAGAATCAGTGACAGTCACAAACAATCATGGCTGAAGAATAAGAAGGATTCATAAGAGTAACTCCTTTCAGAAGATATTCAATCTTAGGTATCAAACTATCTTTTTTTTATTATGTTATGCATGTAATAATTTTGGACATAAAGTTGCAAATTGCAGCGAAAATAGAAGACACAAAAAAAACTTTGAAAGTCATGCACAAAATGGTTATCCAAGGACGCCTAGTAAAACACAGAGAATAAACTACAAGTTTGAATCATTGAATACTGAAGTGGAATTCTACAAGTGAAAAAAATTTGAAGACATGGCCAAATATTGTAGAATGGAAATACCTCCTAGATAATCACAACATAATAACAACAATCACAAATAGGAACCTCAATAGAGAATATGGATAAGAAAGAAAAATAAGTATAACAATGAACAATACACAATTTCTCTACAATCTAAATGCAAGAAACGTGCTTGGTATGTTGATAGTGGTTTCTCAAAGCACATAACAGGTGATGAGAACATGTTTCTAACATTGATAAAGGAAATAAATGGATCAATCTCCTTTGGAAATGACGATTCAACTAGAATCATTGGAAAGGGAACAATCACAATTGGAAAAAAGGATACCGAGGCAGAAAATGTTCTACTAGTTTAAGATATGAAACAAAATATTCTAAGTATAAGTCAAATGTGTGACCAAGGTCACAAACTTATGTTTGATTCTTAAAAGTGCGAGATAATAAAATCGGGTTCAGGAAAATTGGTTGCAACAACTGTAAGAACTTCAAGCAACATATTTATATTAAGTGAAATTGGAAATGAAAAGTGTTGTCTAGGAAAGGAAGATGAAGTTTGGCTATGCCATGGAAGAATAGGTCACATAAACTTAGATAACCTCATCAAAGTCAAAAAAAATGAACCATTCATATAAATTCCCTAGATCATTAATCCAACCAACACATTATGCAAGCATTGTCAACAAGGAAAGCAAAAAACTACCAAGTTCAAATCAAAGGAATATTGCAGAACAAGACCACTGGAAATTGTGCATATTCATCTAATTGGATCAACTAGAAGAAAGGGTTTAAAAGGTGAGAAATATTGTATGTTATTGGTTTATGATTATACATGGATGAATGCAGCTTGTTTCCTTCGGAAGAAATCAGAAGCGTTTGAAAAATTCAAGGTATACAAGTAAATTGTTGAAAATGAAATGGATTCAAAAATCAAATGTTTGAGATTTGATAATGGAGGAGAGTTTACTTCAAAGGAATTTATGGATTTTTGAATAAAGCATGGAATAAAAAGGAAATTATTTGCTGATAGGACACATGAACATAATGGAGTTGTCAAAAGGAAGAACATGACAGTACATGAAATGGCTCAAACAACATTAATGGTTTATAAGTTGACAAATGTATTTTGGACACATGCAATGCATACAAAAGTCACATTAAAAATAGAGTAATTCTCAGAAACAATAGTGATAAAACCCCCTACGAACTATGGAAAGGAATACCAACAAATGTGAAGAACTTTAGAGTTTTTGGAAGAAAATGCTACATAAAAGACAAGATGAAAGAATGGGAAAGTTTGATTCTCATGTGGACAAAGGCATACTTGTTGGGTACTCGAGTACAAGAAAAACATACAAATGTTTCAATATAAGGATCAAAAAAAATTGTGGAAATAATCAATGTAATGGTTAATGAAACATGTGGATGAAAAATAAAGGAAGAATAAAATGAGTTAGTGGAATAGGTTTATGAAGAAGAAGCAAAGTAAGAACGAGATCACATATACGTAGAAGAGAAAGAACAACAAGTACCTCCAAAAATAACTAACAAACAAATAAAGAAGAATCATTCCTCAAATCAAAATAACAAGAACAAAGATGCATGAATTGATACTAGAAGAATAATTCGTTCACGAGAACAACTGCACCTAGCACTCTTATCCTTGATTGAACCAAATATTTTTGAAGAATCCAACAAAGATGAATTATCAATAAAGACCATGGATGAAGAGTTGTACGAGATAGAGAAGAATGACACTTGGGAATTGGTTCCAAGACCAAGGTACAAGAATGTGATCAACACCATGTGGGTATTCAAAAATTAATTGAATGAAGATTGAAAGGTTACCAGAAACAAATACAGATTGGTATGTAAAGGATACACACAGGATGAAGGTATTGACATTGAACATATGTTTTCCCCAACAACCAGAATTGAAGAAATCAGATTGATCCTAGCTTATCCATGCTCCTAGAATATTAAAGTGTATCAGATGGATGTGAAATCAACCTTTCTGAATGGGGAACTAGAAGAAGAAGTTTACATTGAGAAACCAGAAGGATTTTAGTTGTCAAAGAATGAAGATTATATGTGTAGGTTGAAGAAGGCCTTATATTGTCTAAAACAGACCCCTAGATCATGGTATTAGTATTTTATTAATTAAAGTTTATGTTTATGATATTATTTTTGGAAGTGATGATGACAGGTTGAGCCATAAATTTTTAAAGGATATGAAAAATGAATTTGAAATGTGATTACTTGGAGAACTTTCCTTCTTTCTATGTATTCGAATATTTCAAAGCAGCCAAGGAACTTTTATTTCTCAAACAAATTATATCAGAGAAATGTTAAAGAAGTTTGGAATGGAAGATTGCAAACTAGTCAATACTCCTATGAAAACATGTTGCAAGTTTAGAAAAGATGATGATTCAAAGTCTAGCGATGAGATGCAATATAGGTCAATGGTTGCATGCTTAGTTTATGTGACAAAATCTAGACCAGATGTAATGCAGGATGTTGGACAGGTGCCATGATTTCAAGCAGCACCAAAGGAATCACATGTTCTAGTAGTAAAGAGGATATTCAAATATCTCAAGTGTACATAAGAGTTTAGATTATGGTATCCAAAAGGAAATGGTTTATCACTTACTTCCTACACAGATACAAATTGAGCATGTTACATTGATGACCAAAGAAGTACAATTCGAGCAACATTCTACTTGGGTAAGTGTTTGGTATCTTGGCTTAGGAAGAAGCATTCATCAATATCATTGTCTCTAGCCAAACAATAGTATATTGCAACAACATCATGTTGTACACAGGTTTTATGGATGAAACAAACTCTCATATACAGGTTAAGTATGATGATCCCATTCCTATATATTTTGATAATACAAGCACCATCAGTATCTCAAATAATCCAGTGATGCAATCCAAGATGAAGCACATTCCAATGAAGTATCACTTTCTACGAGAACAGGGTGTAGAGATGAACATCATAGTTGAATATGTGGGAGAAAAAGAGCATGTTGCAGATATATTTACAAAACTGCTTCCAAGGGGAGATTTTGAGTATCTTCGACAGAGTCTCAGAGTAATTTTTACTCCAAAATGAGTGCTTTTGAACGTGTATCTTATATGTCTTAGATTCACACGAGGAAGCACCATAAATAGGACATTTCAGTTTGGAGGAGCAGTTTAGGAAGATTTTAGTCACGAGGAGAAGCCCCAAAGACAAAGACAGTTCAATTAGGGGGAGCAACACTCATGAGAAGTTACCTTTCCTATTGATGGCAAAGGGTGAGAGATTCATCATATGCATGGATAGAGAGTTATATTGTTGGAGAGATATCACATAGACATGTTTCTAGGGGAAGCGTTGGTCACAAGGGGAGCATGAGAGATATGACTTCAATATTGTATCGGAGTGTTTCCATTAATGCTGAAGGGGGATATTGTTGATTAATTAGGTTGGTTGTCATTGATGTCAACTCTTGAAGCAAGTCTAGTAGCAATTTTCGTTATAATGGTATGAATATTAGTATATTTTTAAATATTTTTTTATGTACAATGGTACGAAGATTAGTATATTTGTAGGTAATAATATTCTAGATGGATAATACATGTCATGCCATTTTCAGTGATATGTGGAATGCCACATAACTCCTCACGGTTAGAGATTTATGGCCTTGTGAATTTGGATAACCCTCACGAGTTATCTAGAAAGTCAAATAAGTTAAAATATTCTAGAAGCTCCTAAATGATGTTGACTAGTGAAGTGGGTGAAACTAGGAGTTAATCATAGGTTATGTTGTTGCAATAAGAAAATAATTAAAAATAAATTAGTTGCACCTAAAAGTGGAGAGTTTACTATTTGTGGATAAAGTGGTTATAAGTGGACATGTGGTTAGAAGTGGGCTAGCCCTAAAAGAAGTAAATTAGGTTAAGTTGGTTAGAAGGTAACCCCTTGACGAAGCTACATGAAAGTATAAATAAGAGAGAACGACTCTCTTATTAGCACCTATTGAGCACATTGAATATATATTATTGTGTAAGGCTTATTGCAGTTACTCATAGATACGTATGAAGTTACTCAAGAAGGGTTGACGATGAAAGTTTCAAAATTGCATAAATACTGGAAAAAAAAACCCTACTTTTCAAATGAAATGTTGCTACCTTTTCCTTATAAATGTTCGATATGATGGATTGAATCGTAGAAAAAAATATTTCAGGTTTACTGTTGTATACCCCATTTTAAGGAATATGGTTGAAGATACACCAAGAAGGGTCACTACAATATACTCCAAGAAGGAAGATAATAGCAAGAAGGGTTACTATTGTATACACCATTCTAAGGAAGATGGTTGAAAAACTATTGTATACACCGTTCTAAGGAAGATGGTTGAAGGTATGCCACCGACATTATAGGATTTTCTTCATATTTTATTAGATAAATATTGAAATTTCAGCAATTAAATAATAATATTGATTGAACTTCAACAATAAGTTTAACAATGAAATTAAACAATACTTGTACCTAAACTTCAAAACCCTAACATTTTAGTGATGCACGGAGTGATAAAGGGAGCATAGAGGTTTAATACCATGGATAGATAAAGGTCACACAAATGAATGACTTCGTCAAAGCTTCAATATCCAACAAGTCCACTAAAAATGTTTGCAGTGAATGCAAAGCAATGATGCCCTCTCCCAACAAGACAAAAAACATTGAAGAGCATAGTATATCGCTTGTTGTCAAGAGAATATATTGTTTTCTTAAAAGCCCTAAATTAGTCTAAGGTCCTAGGCATGCACATCAAGGATATATGGTATCTTTTAAGATTTTTTCTTGTCAAGAGAAAATAGTGTTTTTCTAAGAGTCCTAGATTAGTTTAAGGCCTTGGTTATGCACATTAAGGATATGCTATATTTTAATATTTTTCATATCCGATAGATTTTCATTGTATATAATATGATAGAGGTGGGAGAAATATTGGAATGAGTCAAATGACTTGACTTTGATGTCCTTTTCATGAAAATAGTATAACCTTGGTGAATGACTCTTCATTCAATAATTTATTGAAACCTTTAAATTGGTAGAAGTTAAAAGGTAAATGGTTGCTTTAATTTTTCCCACTCCCCTGCATGAAACTCTCCATGTCAATACCTGACATAACACAAGCCTTAGAAGTATAAAATGTATTGCAAAAGTATTATTAATATTATTAAGTAAAAGTGAAATAGTAAACAATTTAAGTAATGATAAATTGATGAATTCATTACTGCAAGGGTGTTAATGAGACAATCACATTCATTAATTTGCACACCTACATGAGAATATGCCAACATATATAATTCTTGGACATAATATTATATTTTGTAATTAAAATTCTAATTGATCCATGATTCCAATAGAGGGAACATAATTAAATCTCCTAAGCCCAATGTCTACAATTTTATCCTAGACCACAACATATATTAAAAAGGGTCAAGTAATGCCAAAAATGCACGCCATACTCCCCCATAAAGGAATTATCACAAAATTGTTTCATCAATAGCTTCATTGTTACAACTTAATTGATGAAATGTGGTAATTACTCCGGCTAGCTTTTTTCGGAGAGTTCTAAGTTTAGAGAGTAGTAAAGGAGTTTCAATTAGTTCCAATTAATTGAACAAATCTCTAGAAGAGTTGAGTGTAGTAAACTTTGTGTATTAATATATTTCTTCATTTGAAACGAATCAATTGTTGGAAGAATGATAAGGTCATTTTCATTTGTCAAAGTAAATACGAAAAAGATGTTTTAAAAAGGTTTAGAATGATAAATTGCAGTCTAGTTTCTACACCTGTGGAAATTGGCACAAAACTAAGTAGAGAACAAAATGAGATTGTAATATCCCTCGATCAAACCCAATTGTAAATGTAATGTAAGTGTACTTAATAAGGTGAGTTGTTTTGGAATCATTTTGTAATGCACCTTCCATGGCATAGTGCGTGCATGAAATGTGCAGTAAAATGATGTAGCGTGCACATTCCTAGATACCGCGCGCAGTAAATAAAGTGCGCGTAGTATGGAGGTCAGCGGACCTTTTGTATATGATATGTGCTATAGGCTCGTGAGCCAGTTATTATAAGATGGAATGCTTAGGTTTTGGAATTAGGCCAGAGCACCTAGATGTTAAAGGACAGTGCGCCTATTTTGTATATGTCTCATGACTAATATAAAATACATCATTGCACGCAGACTGACCACAATAAAAGAGATGGGGGACTGAACTTCACCAGTTAGGGAAAGGGCTAAGCTAGAGAGCTTAAGCCAAAAAGGAATATTATATTAATATTTCTTAAAACCTAAAGTATGGATAATTATTTTGTCCTAAGGTCTAAAGTTGGGGACAAGTGGACCAATGTAACTTCCAACATGACAAGTGTCAAGTGGGGGACATGCATTGATATCGTGGAGACTTAGCCCGTTTGGTCCCTTTTTGTAGGATCATTCTCACCATCATCCTAACGATATTTCCAACTATCATACTTCACGATCAGTTTTCACGATGATTCCTTCCATCACTCAGTTATCCAGTCAATGATTCCATGACCATTTCACTCATGCAGTTCATTATCCTTCAGACATTCATTTCATTATATCTGAGCCTGTTTCCATAACCTTATCCGATTAGTGTACCTGGTTAGCTTGGGAGCGGGATTGAAGAGGCGGGCTGTCAGGCCCGTGAGCAATTCTTCGAGTGAGAGAATTGTTGAGGATTGATTCTCGAAGGTGCTAAAATTTAGCTACAGTGATCTGAGACTTCTTGTCCGACCTATTGATGAAGCCATGGAAGGGAAGTGGGGCAGTCGATGGACCGTAAGAAGACAACGGGCACACTTCCTTGGGTGGGACAGGCATGTTGGGAATGAGAGGCAGTAGGCTGTTAGTTGAGCGAGCACCTGAGACAGAGTCTTTCATGTTGTCTATGAACCCTAGCCTGGTTAGGAACCCCTTTACCCGGGTGGAGTTCAGTCCCAGTTTGGGGGTGACTCACTGTTGAGAGTGAAGAACAATGTAGTCTAAGTCTGGGAGGTTCGTGGACAGTCTGTATGCAGTTGGTGACAATATTTCCAAGATAAGTACGAATTGTATGATACATTTATATGTTACATTGTTATTTACATAAGTACGGTTTATCATATATGTGATTATAATTGCCTCTATGTTTATGGGTATTTCCCTGTATATGTTGCATATCTGTGTTTACCGTTATTTCGGTAGGAAATCATATATTACAGAATGTAATGGTTTGTTTATGTTATATGTAAATCTTCTGCAAGAGTGTTGTATGTATATGTTTAAGTTGCATGTAGTTTGAAGAGAAAATTTATGTGGCATAGCTAAGTTGATTACTGGTTATGTTACCGTATGTTCCACAGTAATAGAACGAAAGCGTTCCCTAGAGTAGCATGGTCCGACCTGTTTAAGGTTGGGGATGTTACCAACTGGTATCAAAGCATGAGAGATTTCTCTGGAGTGGCATTCCCCTACTTGTGGTTGGTCAGGGGACGTTACAATTTGGTATCAGAGATTCAGTTTCAATACTGAGACTGGATGGGCCGGAAAGGTTCAAGTGAAGCGAATATTCACAAAAGATTAATTTTGAAGTCACCAAATTTCAGAATATTGGCGTGCAGGCGTGTGCGGTAAATTTTGGCACCATGCAGAAAACGTTGGCATGCAAGTGTGCGCAGTAAATTGTGGCACCGTGAGGAAGAATATTATGTGAGGGTGCACGCACTTAATTTATCCTTGCGCGGTGAGAACACACATAGTAATGTGCACATGGGGTGCGCAAGTATTGCATAACACATAGGAGTTTTCTTGGTACATGCATAGTATGAGTATAAGTTGTCTCGCGACAGTGTATTTAATGGTGCACGCAGATTATTGTGTGCAATGAAACATATTGAACTTTGACATGGTGCAATGCATAGGGAGAAATGCATGTGGAGTATTGGTGCGCGATACCAAAACTGTGCGCAGTGGATATTGGCGCACAATATAAAAGTAGTGCGCACAAGCTATCGGCGTGACGGATAAGAAACACAATGGATATAGGTGTGTGGAAACAGATTTTACCTTGTGATGTTGTTATGCATGATAAATATGGATGTACAGGTTGAAGTTTAGTGCACCCGAAGTCGTATGGAAGGTAAATTGAGTCTGATTTTAATTTGCATAATATTAGAAGAAAAAGAAACACACAACCGCATCAGAGCATTAATTAAAAATAATTTTGAGTTTTATATTCCTCTGATTCAGACAGATGGAAGTGAAATATAAGCTTACAACAAAAGCATACTATAAAATAAAACAAGACTCATAACACCACTAGATAGAATTTTGTAATAAACAGTCCAAAATCTGCTTCTGTATTTATATAATCGTATTAATCCAAAAATTACAAAAAGGGAATGATAGCAGCTATCCTGTTGTAAAAGGGTCATTTAGGAACAGGCCTATCATCTCTAGTGCTCCTTACCTTTGCTACCCGTTGTTCAAAATTCGCTGAAACATACTTAACTTTAGTTGAAGACTCATTTCAGCTTAGCGATCTCCTCCTTTAAATAATCTAACCAAACCGGTTGATTCTCTCCAACACTTTCGGTCGTTTCAGCTGTGGACTCCTCTTTATGCCACTTGCTTCTTTTCTTCTTAGTAGCTGGCCTGTTGATGACTAAATCCTTCATAGTGGGATTCAACTTGACTTCCAACTACGAGTCTATAATCGACTTTGTTTGGAATTTAGTCGCTAGAATGTGCGCAAGTACCCTTTCCTCCTTATTCGCAGGAAAGTCTTGTTAGAATATAGAAGATGGTGTGCTCATTTTACCATTGATGATATCTTTGTCACCCAACCATAGGCCGAAGCCTCCTTCTGAGCACCTTAACCTTGACTGAGAATTCCTTCGGAAGAAAACCCTGGGCTAGATAGCCAAACAAAGGATAGTGCATCTTTCCCCAAGGACAGCGCATCAACAAAGATTGATGAGATGTTCCAAACCCTAGCCAAGAGATATTCAAGCCAATATTGAGAGATTGTTGTTGCTGCAGCTACACCAGGTCTTCCTCCAAACCTGCGCACAAGACTGCAACTGCAGTGCGCACCAAACTACATAACTGCAATTTTGAGATGTGACAAATGAGAACTGGTGCCCTGTATTTATAGTGGTTCTGCCAGTTTTACTGGGGCTGACCTCTCCTTTTGGATAAGTGTCTATTCAGTATATTATTATAATTTCTAGCCGACTTCTTCTCTTGGAGGCTAATAGCCTAATATAAATTATCTTCTTGAGCTGACAAGGCTTATAGGTTTATTATCCAACTCATTAGGGTTTCTCTTGCTTCCTAGTGTCTTGTATTCTCATCAGGTTCACACATGGGAGTAAATACCTCCCGCAGCTACCATAATATTAACACTCCCTCCTAGCTAGAGAGGTATTTACAGGTAATGGACTTGAGCACAAAATATACCATTTACCCGGTAGCATCAATATAGTCATCTAAACTATTTCATGACTAGATCATGAGAATCACCATCACCATCAGTTGCATCATCTCTCAAAACCATACTTTATCTGAGTAGTTAGATATGATGCTGGATAAGTCACTCTCACCATAGAGTGATACAAGAGGAGTAAAAGCTCTGAACTGTTTTCTATCTGGAAAATCTTTGTTCATCATTCATCTGAATGATCATTATCTCCAATAAACTACTGATAGTCTTCAAGGCAATTAGAATGAGGATAGAACACACCTGTGTCTTTTCATAGTAGTACATAACTACAATCCAGTGGTTCACTTACAACATCAAGTAATACATAAGTACTTGATCAGCAATGTATGGTTGTGAATGGTGAAACATATTCACCACAATAGTCCTCATCTACTGTCATATAGTATTCATAACAAACATTTGAGAGAATCCTGCATAGAAAAAATGTTATGATAAAAACTGTGTCATCTTGACCAATCTTTCACTCACGTCTATGAGATCTGAAAGAATACCTGCCACCACAGTAGTCTTCATCTGCATAGAAACAATGTTATGATAAAAACTGAATCATCTGGGCCAATCTTTCACTCACATCTGTGAGATCTGAAAGAGTGTCTGCCCTCAGTATAGAATATCAACAATAATCATCTGGGCCAATCTTTCACTCACATCTGTGAGATCTAAAAGAATGTTTTCCCTCATCAGCAATGGTCTATCTGCCCTATTTTTCACATACAAGGAAGAAGGATTATTTCTAATTTCTGAGGCTGGACCATTTCTCACCCTGGGCCATTCCTCCGACACTAAACAAAGTGTAACCTGGAGAGAATGAGTCTGCCTTCGAGAAAAATTTTGGACCATTACCTACCCTGGGCCATTCCTCTGACACTAAACAAAGTGTAACCTGGAGGGAATGAGTCTGCCCTAAGGAATGACTATCCCTGATTGTTGAGCCTAGACTATTCCCCACCCTGGGCCATTCCTTCGACACTAAACAAAGTGTAACCTGGAGAGAATGAGTCTTCCCTCAAGGAATAACTGTCCGGACCATTCCCCACCCTGGGCCATTCCTCCAACACTAAACAAAGTGTAACCTAGAGAGAATGAGTCTGCCCTCGAGGAATGTTTGTCCTACATCAACTTCCAAAATTGACGATTCTTCAAAACTGCTCACAACTGTGAACTTCGAAAGAATGACTACCCGGCGAGGTAGACCATTCTACTTGACCACTACTCACAGTGACTACAAAGAAGAATGATTGTCCTAGACCACTCCCCGTAATGGGAATTCACTGTCTATGATACATCAACAATCAGTCTACCTTCCATGTTAACTATAATGGGAAGTCACTGTCCGTCAGAAATATCAATCCACTTTACGAATAGGAAAGCATCTGTCCAATCTAAACTATTTTTCAATTACAAATATAAATGATATTTTCAATGCTCCCTTCTAACTAGAGATTTATTTCAATCACAAAAACAAATGTTTGTGTACCTTCTTCTAGTTTGGAGAGTCTTCCCTTCCATCTAAGAGAGTCATTTCCACGAGCTCTAGCTTCAGTATGCAATTTCTTTCATCTTGAATAGACGCTTTACCAAAATGTATGCTTATCTGCTCATCTGTGGAGATATGTATTGGAGAAATCATTTTCTCCCTTCTGGACTTTATCATGGATAATGTAATGCTTGTACTGTAGTCTCGAACACTATGAAGTCTTCATGTAGATCTGAGCAATAGAGTATATCATAGTTAGAGAACTGGAACATATCCATGTGGTACTTCTTCTGTCATCATGAGATCTGATCTTCTGAGTAGTCATCTTGATGTTATAGGAAATCTTCACCACACTTTTGCTGTGCACTGGAGGTTCTCCACCAAGTTGTATTCTTCTTATCTACATACAAGAGTCTCTTTCTGGTATGGCTCAAAGTCTTGAGATTTCTCTTTATATGCTCTTTATTCAATTTCTCTAGAGAACATTCTTTGCATTCATATGATGTAGAATTCTGACTCATGGATTTTGTGGATAATATAATGACTTATATAGAGATAAGTCTGGTGTACTAGAACAATAAATCATCATAGTCTTCTCCCTCCATCTGAGAGAATCTCTATTTCTAGATCTCGTAATGCTTTCATTCATAAGTCTTCCATACACTGCTCTTCATCATAACTTTCAGTCCTTCTGCTTGATTTCTTTTAGTGAGTTCATATCAGGCTGGTAATCTTGTGATTCTTGATACAATGACTGGTTGTTCTGGTTTATGTTTCTTTCTTGGAATCTTCATGTTTTTCTTTTACTTTTGGATCCATGGAGTTTCTTATAGATTCCATTCCCTAGAGATTCCACTTCTTCATTTCATCATAGAATCACGGATCTGGATGGACAACCAGGAATACTTTAAGGCTTCTCTTTGAAGAGGTCTTGTTCTACGGTTGAGTTGAACACGTACTGTCTTTTTATGGCTTCTACCATGGATACATACATTTCATCATCTTCAATGGATCACAGGATTAGCTCCCTCCTAATCCTTGCTTTATGTAAGAGTGCATATAATCGGCGCCCTCCGTCTGATAGAGTCTATACTTTCATCTGCATCCTTATTGTCTTCTATAATATATAATTGGCTCTTCTGTCTGACGGATTCCATGCTTCCTTCTAAGTTTCCATCATAAGTCTTTCTCCAATTTCTCTTGATGTCTGACTTCTAAGTCTCTTCAAGATTGATTCTGATTTCGGCTTATTTTGTAATGGCTTTCACATGATATATTTCATTCTTTCATGTGTAATATCTAATGATATTCATTCTTATCTTTTTGTTCTTCCATAGGTATAGTTCATCTTGGAACACATTATCTTCCAAGAGATAGATATACAAGATATGTACAAAACCAATGCAAGAAAGATATATATAAGAAAATAAGAAGAGTGTTGTTACCTTTTAGTAGAAGAAGTCCATTCCATCCTTCTTAGTCTTCTTTGCAGGTTCCTTTTGTTTGGCAATCGATGCTTCGTGTTTCTCCTTCCTTTTATTTAGCTCAGGACACTGATTCCTGTAGTGACCGTACTTTGACAGTTGAAGTACTGTATTTCTGAAATGTCTTTTCTTTGTTTTGGCTTCCTTCTTGAATCGAACTTTCTTTTGTCCCTGGAGTTCTTGAATCTTCCTGTGAAGGCTTGATCATCGTACTTATTTTGAGGTTTCTCTTTTGCATTGATCCTTGATTCTTCTTGAGCACAGCAAGTCCAAAGTTCTTCAAATGTCAGGTACTCCTTCCTTGTGTTCATGCTTGCAAAAAATGCATCCCATGTCTTGGGAAGACCATTAAGTACTATGTTCACCAATTCCTTTTCTGAAGTGATATCTTCAATAGCTTGTAGTTGATCTCTTAGCTGGGAGATCCTTACAAAGTATGATGTTATGTTGTCGTCATCATTCATATGCATGTTACGGAGCTCACTCTTCAGACTCATAACTTGTCCAATGTTTCTGACAGAGAAGAGATTTGTTAGGGAATCATACATCTTCTTTGATGAGTCAATATTGGAGATGTAGGGTATCAAGTGGTCTTTTATGGAATCCACTATGATACTAATGGCATTGATGTCAATGTCTTTGAACTTCTCCATAACTGCAACGTTCTGTGGTTCCTTCTCTTCTCCTTCTTTAAACTCTAGCTTCAGGATCTTTCCTTTCACAATATCTAGCACTTTATTTTTAGAAAGGATGAGGTCAATCCTTGTCTTCCATGCTCTGAATTTAGAGGCTCCATTTAGCTTGTTCTCAGACTTCATAGAGTTCGTCATGGCTTGCTTGACTTGGTCAAACCCTAGATTTGACCAGAAATCCAAACTTCATGTCTTGGCCTTCTGAGAGTACTAGGAGATACACTGGGCTAGGGAGCACTGATCTATCTAGAGATTAGGTCAATATCGTCACTTAAGGTTCCTCAACAAGAGTTTTAGGTTTTCTGTAACTGCTTCTTCTAGTAACCCTGGCTGCAGTGCTTTTGGAAACTGCTCCTGCTAGTAACCCTAGTGGTAGTACCTCAACGAGCTCAATATCTAGCGGTTATGTTTCCTTCCAGCATTTTAGGCTGACTGAAGGGGTGTGGGCCCATAACCTGTTAGAATATAGAATATGGTGTGCTCGTTTTACCATTGACGATACCTTCGTCACCCAACCATAGGCCGAAGCCTCCCTCCGAGCACCTTAACCTTGACTAAGAATTCCTCCGGAAGTAAACCCTAGGCTAGATAGCCAAACAAAGGATAATGCATCTTTCCCCAAGGATAGTGCATCAACAGAGACTGATCATATGTTCCAAACCCTAGCCAAGAGATATTCAAGCCAATACTGAGAACTTGTTGTTGTTGCAGCTGTACCAACTCTTCCTCCAAACCTACGCACAAGAATGCAACTGCAGTGTGCAACAAACTGCAGAACTGCAATTCTGAGATGTGACAAATGAGAACTGGCACCCTATATTTATAGTGGTTCTTCTAGTTTTGTTGGGGCTGACTTATCCTTCTGGATAAGTGTCTTTTCAGTATATTATTATAATTTCTGGTTGACTTCTTCTCTTGGAGGATAATAGCCTAATATAAATTATCTTCTTGAGCTGACAAGGCTTCTAGGGTTATTAGCCAACTCATTAGGGTTTCTCTTGCTTCCCGATGTCTTCTATTCTCATCAGGTTCACACATGGGGGTAAATACCTCCTGTAGCTACCATAATATTAACAAGTCTAGAATTTTTCCCCAATAACCAATCTCACTGGATTTAGCCCTGTCCATGTATCTCAGTTTGTGGATACCGAAATGATTTTACAGAGAGCAGAAAGTCGAGCAATTTGGAGATCACTTCATTTATGGATAAGTAGATACCTTCATACTTGAGGATTGGTAGTTATAGAATTCCAATTGTGAAGCACAGAAGAACTACGTACAAGAGCATTGGGTTGCCATGCTCAGCTAATCCATTTCAAACGATTAAATTTTGAGTTCATTACATGGTGGTGTTCATATGACATCACATGGTTGCGAAGTACTGAATGAGTGAAATAGGGTGATCTGACTAATTGTTGCCCGCTCCATGAATGGTGGATTTGACATATTGGAACCCGTGATACTGCGTCATGGAGAAAGTGGTTTTGACAAACCGCCTTCTTGTCCAAATGTATCTTTGAAGGCGCTGCACATCTATGTGTTCAAGACTTGGGTCTTATCTAGATTTGTCATGGTGATAATAGCAGGAAATCATGAGAGATAATTATGATGTACATATTGAACCAAAATGGTTCATATTTTTCATGAATTGTTGAATTGTTAGCCTGATAAGGTTCGATGGCTTCACATTTTGCAGAATTAACAACAACTAGATCAGATCAGACTAGTGCAGAGTCCATAGAAATGGAATAAGCACAGGGGAATTATAGTTAGCAATATGAGAGAAGAGGGGTGGATGTCCATTTGGGCATTGAAGGAACAAACTCTAAAGGACATGGAGAAGAAAGGAATGAAAACATGATTATGGCAGAGAGTATCAAGAATTTGCAGAAGGATGTCCAAATCCATAAAGTTGATAATGAAAGGCTTATGAGAGCCAAAGAGAAACATGATGACTTCAACATGAAGTTATTGAAGTGCTTGAACAGAATAGAAAAGAAATTGATTAAGGAGAATGGATTAAGAAAATCTTGAAGTCACAAGCCTTCGGATGAGGAAACAAAAGCAAGAAGTATTATCATACATCACCATCACTCCCCAAGGAATTCCAATCAGAGAATAGGAAACAGCTCGAGTCCATCCCCTGTCAGAAGGTATAAGAGGTCTGGGGTATATGAACTACAAGGAGAAGTGAACAAAATCAAACCCTCCTACATTTGATGGAGAGCACAAAAAGGATGAAGATGAAAAAACATTGTTGTTGGGCATGAGAAAGTATTTTTAATTGCACAAGAAGGTAGAATTGATATCTATCAACTCAAAGGAAAGGCCTCCATGTGGTGGGATCAGTTTGTGCTGGTGCAACACATTAAAGAGAAAAGTGTTACTTTCAGGGAATTCAAGAAGTATTTTGAGAAGAAATAATTGACTAAGAGATACTATGACAAGAAAATGAAATATTTCTTTGAACTCAAGCTTAGAAGTATGACCATAGATGAATATGGGAGAAGGTTTCTAGAACTGTTGAATTATGTCTCTTTCATCAAGGATGAGACAGTCAAAATTCAAAGGTATTTGAGTGGATTTCCATCACTCATCAGTGAAAAAATACAGTATGATGATCCCAAGACATTGGAAGAGACCATAAGGCGAGCTAAATTCCTATATGATCAGCAGAAAGCAAGGCCATCTTTCCAACAAGGCTTGGGAAGACAATAAGAAATTAAAGATGGATCAGAGGAGGAAGGGATCTAAGCCACCATTTTTCAGAAATAGTCCACAAGGATAACAAATGACTAAAGAAACTAGAACGATTGACACAGGGAGCCAAAGGCCAAGGCAACTACCTATTCAATGTTGGGGTTGTAAAGGAGATCATAGGTTGAAAGATTGTCCTCACAAAGGTGAAAAAGGCAGGGTTGTTCACAATGTACAGCAAGCTGAAACAGTGGAGGACGTGGGTAGATATGTGCCAAGGATTTATGCATCCATGGACAATAAGGAAGTAGAGTATCAGTCCCACATGATTGAAGTGGAAGGTATGATCAACAACCAAACAATTGCTATTTTAATTGATTCAGGATCTAGTCATAGTTATATAGACCCTAAGATGGTGGAAAGTTTGCAATTGCCAAGAAGAAAGCATGGGAAATCAAGGTTGGTGTAGTTGGATACAGGAGCCAAAAGAAAAGTTAATGAGATGGTTAAGTCATGCCTCATAGACATGAATAGACTGAACACCAAAGCAAATTTAAACATCTTTCCTTTAGGTTCCTATGACTATCTAATTGGGATGGATTGGTTGTACCAACATCACTCTCTCTTAGACTATCAAAACAAAGCATTTACTTACCTGGATGAGGAAGGGAAACTAAGGAAAGTACAGACAATTCCTAGTGCAGTAACCATTAGAGAAATTTCAGCATTGCAGCTGAAGAAATGTTACAGAAAAGGGTGTCAAATAATTGCATCTCATTTTGCGGAGACACCTAGAGATAAGGTGCCAAATTTGGAGGATCATGCAGTCCTGGAAGATTTTGAAGATGTGTTCAAGGAGGTACCCAGACTACCCCCAAGGAGAGACATTGATTTCTCTATAAATTTAATGCCTGGAGCAATGCCAGTATCAAAGACTCCTTACAGAATGAGTACACCAGAGTTGAAGGAGTTGCAAATGCAGCTTGAAGAACTTATGAAGAAGGGATATATACGCCCAAGTGTGTCACCTTGGGTTTCCCCAATCTTGTTTGTGAGAAAGAAATATGGAACAATAAGATTGTCCATTAACTTTAGACAATTGAATAAAGTGGTTGTTAAGAACACGTTTTCTTTGCCAAGGATTGATGATCTATTTGATCAATTGAAGGATGCAAAGATATTTTCAAAGATAGATCTCAGATCAGGATACCATTAGGTAGGGATTAAAGAAGAAGATATCAACAAGACTGCCTTCAGGACAAGGTATGGTCATTATGAGTTCACAGTGGTGCCATTTGGGTTGTCCGAGTTCACAGTGGTGCGATTTGGGTTGTCAAATGCACCAGTTATTTTCAGGTTCTTAATGAATGGTGTTTTTCGAGAATATTTGGACAAGTTTGTCATTGTCTTTTTGGATGACATTCTTATATATTCTAAGTTATAGGAAGAGCATGAACATCATTTGAGGATGGTGTTTCAAGTATTAAGGGAACATCAGTTGTATTCGAAATTGAGCAAGTGTTCATTTTATCAGAAACAAATTCATTATTTGAGGCATATCATTTCAAAGGATGGGATAGAAGTGGATCATGAGAAGATAGAGGCCATTAGAGATTGGTCAGTGCCAAATAATGTGACACAGGTGAGATCATTCATGGGTCTTGAAATATACTAGAAAATATTTATTGAAGGATTCTCAAAGATTGCACAACCAATCACTTCCTTGCAAAGAAAGGGAGTGAAGTTTCAGTGGACACTAGATTGCGAGAAGAGTTTCCATCACTTGAAACCATTATTGACAAGTGATCCAATATTAAGGATCGTATACCCAAATGAATACTTCATTCTATGCATCGATGCATGCAATGAAGGACTTGGTGGAGTCCTCAGTCAAAATGGGTTTGTCATATGTTATGAATCAAGGAAGTTGAAGCACCATGAAAGAAACTATGCCACTCATGATTTGGAGTTGGCATCCATAGTGAATTCCTTGAGGAAATGGAGACACTACCTCATGGGGAAGAGGCTTGAGCTAAGAACAAACCACAATGGTCTGAAATATTTATTTGATCAGCCAAATATAAATGCTAGGAAAAGAAGATGGTTATAATTTATAAGCGAATATGACTTTGATATAAAGCATATCAAGGGTAAAGAGAATAAAGTGGCTGATGCACTTAGCAGGAGGGTGCATGAATTACATGATACAACCATTAGCATGTATCAGACCGATATTAAAAGAAAAATTCTGGAGGCTGCAAATGCAGATCTACAATACAGGGGAGGGGATTGTAATATCCCTCGGCCGAACCCAATTGTAAATGTAATGTATGTGTACTTAAGCTGGTGAGCTGTTTTGACATCATTTTGTAATGCACCTTCCATGGCATAGTGTGCGCATGAACTGGGCAGTAAAATGATGTAGTGTTCACATCCTGGATACCGCTCATAGTAACTAAAGTGTGCACAGTATGGAAGTCAGTGGACCTTGTGTATATGATATGTGCTATAGGCTCGTGAGCTAGTTATTATAAGATGGAATGGTTACATTTTGGAATTAGTCCAGAGCACCTAGATGTAAAGGTGAGTGCGCCTATTTTGTACATGTCTCATGATTAATATAAAATACATCATTACACGCAGACCGACCATGATAAAAGAGATGGGGGACTGAACTTCACTAGTTAGGGAAATGGAGGGCCAAAAGTTAAGGGAAAGGGATAAGCTATAGAGCTTAAGCCACAAAGGAATATTATATTAATATTTCTTAAAACCTAAATTATGGATAATTATTTTATCCTAAGTTCTAAAGTTGGGGACAAGTGGACCAAAGTAGCTTCCAACATGACAAGTGTCAAGTGGGGGACATGCATTCATATCGTGGATACTTAGTCCATTTGCTCACTTTTTGCAGGATCATTTTCACCATCATCCTAACGATCTTTCTGACTATCATACTTCACGATCAACTTTCACGATGATTCCTTCCATCACTCAGTTATCCAGTCAATGATTCCATGACCATTTCACTCACAGAGTCCATTATCCTTCAGACATTCATTTCATTGTATCTGATCCTGTTTCCATAACCTTCTCTGGTTGGTGTACCTGGTTATATTGGGAGTGGAATTGAAGAAGCGTGTTGTCAGGCCCATGGGAAATTGAGGAGCTAGGTTTTCAGGCCTGTGAGCAATTCTTTGAATGAGAAAATTGTTGAGGATTGATTCTCGAAGGTGCTAAACGATAGCTACAATTCTCTGAGACTTCCTGTCCAGCCTGTTGTTGAAGCCTTGGAAGGGAAGTGGGGCAGCCGAGGGACTGTTGAGAAGAGAAGGGGCACACTTCCTTGGGTGGGACAGGCATGTGGGGAATGAGAGGTAGTAGACTGTTATGTGAGCGAGCACTTGAGACGTAGTCTTTCCTATTGTCTATGAACCCTAGCCTGGTTAGGAACCCCTTTACCCGAGTGGAGTTCAGTCCCATCTCGGGGGTGACTCACTGCTGAGAGTGATGAACCATGTACTATAAGGTTGGGAGGTTCGTGGAAGGTTTGTATGTAGTTGGTTACAATATTTCCAAGATAAGGACCAATCGTATGATAAATTTATATGTTGCACTGTTATTTATGTGCTTATGTGACGGTTTATCATATATTTGATTATAATTGCGTGTATGTTTATGGGTATTTCCCTGTATATGTTGCATATCTGTGTTTACCGTTATTTCGGTAGGAAATCATATATTACAGAATGTAATTGTTTGTTTATGTTATATGTAAAGCTTCCACAAGAATGTTGTACATATATAATTAAGTTACATGGAGTTTGAAGAGAAAATTTATGTGGCATAGCTCAGTTGAATACTGGGTATGTTACCGTATGTTCCGCAATAACAGAACGAAATCATTCCCTAGAGTAGCATGGACCGGCCTATTTAAGGCTGGGGATGTTACCAATTGGTATCAGAGCATGAGAGATTTCTCTGGAGTGGCATTCTTGGGCCTGCGGTTGGTCGGGGGACGTTACAGAGATGGAAGTTGATTCAACCATATTCAAAAAAATTGGTTGCAAGTTTGATGTATCTCACAACGACTAGGCTAGATATAATGTATGGAGTGAATCTGATTTCTAGATTCATGGACATACCAAAGAATTCACATTAGCAAGGAGGAAAAAGGTTATTAAGATACATTGTAGGAACTATGAATCATGGAATATTGTATTCTACTTCAAATATTTTGCAGTTGGTTGGATACACAGATAGTAATTTTGCATGGAACATTGATGGCATAAAGAGCACATATTGATATGCATTTCATCTTGGAACATGAGTTTTGGTATGGGCATCAATGAAACAACCAATAGTGACAATCTCATCAACAAAAGCAGAGTATGTAGAAGGTACATCAACAACATGTCAAACAATTTGGATGTGAAGAATATTGAAGGATCTAATGCATAATCAAGAGGAGTATACTACAATCTATTGTGATAACAAGTCAACCACTGCAAGAGGACGAAACATATTGACACTAGATATCACTTCATTTGATAACTTGTCAACAACGAAGAACTCATTCTAAAACATTGCAGATCAAAGGAGCAACTTACACACATATTTACAAAGGCTCCAGCACAAGACCAATTTGAGTATTTGAGAGAAGCATTGGGCATTGTAAATATTAATGTAATTAGTAAAAAAAATAGGAGGAGTGGAGTCAAAATACCATACCTTCATTCATCAACATGAATCATTTTTCATAAGAAAGACACATTAAGGTCAATGTTTGAGAAACCCTAGGCCTTCTCCTACAATGATTCCTTGGTCGTCGCCTCCCTCGACCCTCTCGACCCTCCCGACCCTCTAAGGCCTCTATGGATCCGGACATAGATCCTCCTCCAGACTTCCATCATGAATTCGTTGCTTTCAAGGCCCTCGTGGGATCAATTTTACCTCCTCCGACGTGGCCCAACACATTTCAATTTGTCAACAAACTGGAGCAGATCCCAGAAGTTTGAATCCCCAGCACCTTAGCGAGAATAAAAACTCTTTCCTTCACCTCTAGGGTACTTTTCATATAGTTCATGGGCCTTTGGCCTTCTCCTCGACAAATAGATCTTTGGATTGAGCGGAACTGGCAACTCCTGGTCCAAGGACATATGAATCACTTCTTCTGCAGTAAGAGATTCTATATTTTCTATTTTGATCTTAAATCAGATAGATATCTCATTTTTAGAAGTGGTACATACATCTTTGGACCAAGAGGTTTATATTTAAACAAATGGATGCTTGATTTCGACCCAGAAAATGATATTCCTTCAGTTGTGCCAGTATGGGTAAGGCTTCCACACTTTCCTTTTCATTGTTGGGATGATGAAGTCCTGAAAAGAATATGAGATGCCCTAGGAAATTATTTTGATAGGGAAAATCCCAGATCCAGTCTTTATTCTTGTGCCAGGATCTGCATAGAAGTAGATCTAGAAAAAGCGCTCCTAGAAGTAATCAAATTAAAGCTGGACAACTCGATCCACATCAAAAAATTAGATTATGAACAACTCCCATTTAAATTCAAATCATGCCATGAATATGAACACTTTGCAAATAATTTTCCCAGCAACAAGAAACCCTCAGAAGCCAAAGCATCTCCACAAGAATACGGATGGAAATAGGTTCACAAAAAAACCTCCAGTGGAAAAAATAATGGATCCTGTTGTGGACGCTCATGCCCTCCGCCCAACACATAACCCTCACGACAAAACCCTGCTATGAAATCCCCACCCAAAAAGGATCCCTCTTTTCCCCCCAATCTCCCTCCTATCCTTAGCCGCAACCCCATTGACCCATTAGGAGAAACCTCCTCAAAGCATGACCCTCCTCTACCCTCAAACCCTTCTCCTCACCCTGACCCACCCCTAATCGACATCACCAATGGGTGAGATAAATATGATCCCTCCATGGAGGAAGCACAAGTTTCCTCACAGTAAGAAAATTGAGCCTCAAACCTGCACACTCAACATAATCAAGAAAAACATGAAGGGGAGATCCCACCGGATAAGACAATAAAATCGGGGCGATGATCAAATAAGAAAGTCATAGAATAAGAAACCACTAAAGAAAAGGCTCAAGGAAAGAAACAAACTATAGAACATACTATCTACACATCAACAAGGAAAGCAAGAACTAGAGGAATGGAAAACTCGGTCCCGACAACCGATCTCCCTCAAACCCCCTTTAATGATCTTTCTCTCTTGGAACTGCAAGGGCTTCAAGAGTAAGCTTAAATATGAAGCACTAAAAGATCTAAAAAAATGGCCAGCCCCTTAGTCATCCTTCTCGAGGAAACTAAAATGGTTTCTTCATCACTTATTGAAGTAACAAATAAAATCTTCAACAACATTGGTGGAGTGGTAGTTACCTCTCAAGAAGCCTCAGGCAACATCGCAACTCTTTGGAACGAGCAAATTTGGAACACTGAGGTAATCTCTGGAACCCAAAACTGGATTTTAATAGTCCTAAAAAATAAATACAACAACAACATCATTTATGTAGTCAATGTCTACATGCCAAAATCTTATAAAGACAAAATGGCAACCTAGACCTCTCTCTCAAATTTCTGAAACTCCATAGATCCCTCCTCCTGTATAATCAAGGGAGACTTCAACACCCACCTCATCCCCAAAGAAAAAAAGGAGGAAGCAAAGTAAGATATCCCTTCTCATAAAACCTCACAGACCTCATTTCATATTGCGATATGCAAGACATCAAACCCGCAAAAGGAAACTACACCTAGAACAACAGACAAGCTGGCCTTCAACATATAGCAGCTCGCCTAGACCGTTTCCTCATTAGCAATAGCTTCCTCCTCTCCTCCCAAATTATCCCCTCTACAATCTCATATCATAAACCTATTACCCTCTCTTTCCTCTCCCTGCAGAACTTTGATCGCTTCCCCTTCCTCTTGAATCAACTCTGGATGCACAACCCAGCCATCCCCTCTCTTGTTACAAAATCTTGGACCACCCCCTTCTTTGTATCCCCTAATTTTGTCTGGTAAAGTAAGCTCAAATCCATAAATATCTCACTCAAAGAGTGGTTGAAAAAGTAATTCACCCCCCCCTCAACAAGAAAACCAAGAAAAAATAGAGCATCTTAGAAAAATTCAGCAGCAAATAGAATCGGAAATAGTAACAAAAACACTGATGAATCAAGAAAAAGAGGCACAACAACACCTTCAATTCACGTTGTGCAGAGAATAAGAACACTGGCAACTGAAGTCTATAATCCTCTGGATAAAATTAGGAGACTCAAACACCTCCTTTTTCCACAAGCAAGCTCAATCTCGGAGGAAAAAAAACACAGTCACTTCCATTACCTCTAGCACATGGCAACAAATCGACTCCTACGACCAGGTTAAAGCAGAGGCTTATTGCCACTTCAACAATCTATACCAGCAACCAATTGAGGAAGAAAAAAGTATGGAGGCTATTTGCATGCTTGCTACCATCCCTGAGTTAGTTTCAGAAGAAAAAAATATTCAACTAACTTAGGATGTCTCAGAGGAAGAAAAAGTCAAAGAAATCTGGTGTTTGGATCCTAACAAAGCTTCTAGACCTGACGGATTTCCAATCCGATTCTACCGATCCTATTGGTAAATCATCAAACGGGACATGAAGAAAATGATAAACTACACTTTTCACAAACAAAAGGTCGGAGGGGCAACCAACTCTACCTTCCAAGCCCTCATTCCCAAAGAATCCAATCCCTTCAATTTCTCTCACTTTCGCCCTATGTCTCTATACAACTCCTCATACAAAATCCTCACCAAACTTATCGCGAACCGAATCAACCCCTTTCTTACCAAGTTAATATCATAAAATCAAAGAGGCTTTCTTAAACACAAGCAAATAACAAACAACATTGTTCTGGTCCAGGAAACCATCCATTGTAGCAAGAAAACCAAAACTCCAGGTATGGTCGTGAAGCTCGACATGGAAAATGCTTTTGACCGATTCAAACATAGTTTTGTCTTCTCAATCCTCAAAGCATAAGGATTCTCATAAAAAATTATCAATTGGATGAAAGATTGCATCAGTACGCCCTGGGTTTCTCCTTTCCTAAATGGGTGTCCTACAAATTTTTTCAAGGCAAGTAGAGGCCTTCGACAAGGGTTTCATCTCTCTCCTTTTCTTTATATTTTTCTAGCGGACTCTCTCAGTCGAAAGTTGGAAGAGGAATGAAGAAAAGGAAATCTACCTGTTCTACTCATAGCGAGAGGGGTAAAAGAGATGAACCACTCTCAATTTGCAGATGACACTCTCTTGCTAGGATCAACCACAATCCTCATCGCCAAACGATTCCAAAATATTCTCAGCTCCTTCCTCACAGCTTCAGGTGGCAAGTTGAACATATCCAAATGCATAATTTATGGATGGCATGTCCCAGGTCATATAAAACAACAAATATCCAGAATCTTTGGCTTCCCCATCATCACTACATGGAATTATTTTACATATCTCAGAATGCCCATTTTCCTCAGCTCTTATGGTTCTTCATCTTGGTTAGAAATCGTTGGTAAAATAACAATGAGAATTCAGAATTGGGGAGGTCGTTAGCTCAACCCCGCTGGGAAAACCGTCTTAATAAAATTTGTTCTTACTTCCCTCTTCATCTTTCAATGCTCAGGATTACTAGCTCCCGAAGGGATTCTAGAGAAAATATCCAGAGCTCTAATATGATTTCTTTAGGTAGGTGGTAAAATGAACACGAAAAAATTCCACCTTATAAACTGGAAACAAATATGTCATCCTTACAACAAAGAAGGTTTGGCTATCAAGGATCCAACTCTAATGAATATCTCATTGGGAGCTAAGCTAGCTTGTCATTTAATCACAGGAAAACCAAACTTGTGGAAGCTATCTCTTCTAAACAAATAATTCCACTCCTCCAGACTACGATTCCTATATAGACCCATCCCCACTCTCCCAGGATCCCCGATATGGTGCCTTATCAAAAATGTTCCTCCTCTTATTCAGACCAGGATTTCATGGGCCCCTGGAAATGGAGATTTAATAAATATCTGGCCAGATCATATCCTCAATCGTGAAACTCTGATCTCCCACGTGAATCTCCAACCTAATATTCCCAAAAAGGTGATCTATAGGAGAAGGTGACCACGCAATCCATAACTCATCTTCTGACCAAAAACTCTCCTCAGGGGTGCAAATTTGAATAAGGGCGCACCATTAGTTTGGGAGACCAATAAAATGGGGATCTAGACCGAGGTGACACGAAAGTGGCCAAGAGGTTTTTGCAATCTTAGAGTGACCTCCAGGTATTAGTGGGAGAAGCCTAGTGCAGTCATGGAAGAGGGCGCACTCACTTCATTCCCACAAATAAGAAACCAACAAGGGCACAAACCTGAGTTGGTGCGCCCTCCCTTCTACCTCAGAAAACTCGAAGGAAATGATTTTCTCCCTGAGAGAGTGGATAGATAATGAGATAATATTTCTCTCAGAGGTGGAATCATGGAAACAAAGTCACCAGGAGGCAGCCATGAAGGAAGGTGCATTGGTTATTCTTCAAAAACCCTAAAAATGAAATTGTCATGAATGTAAAATGAAAAATCAGAAAATAAAACAACCAAGACACATAACTTCAGAAGAAAAGGTAAGAATGCTTTATTTTAGTCCCGGTTCACCTTATATACCAAGGGAACCATTTATTTTACATATATTTAATTCATCATCAAAAGGTGAAGAAGTGTTGCGCCTAGGTGATTGACTTGTGCGCCCTAGGTGGGCGTTCCCCTAGGTGGACACCTTGGCCCAATTCCTCCCTGTTTTTATATGGAAGTGTCCCGGCTTCCATGAGAAGATGAAAAAACTTGTTGTGAAATACATCATTGTGATCCACTTTTCCTGAGCTAGAGTTTGGCCTTGGTGGGCTACCAGATATGAAGTGTAAGTCTGGTGTCTTGTAGAGCGACTTCGAGTGTCCAGTATAGTGTCTTTGGCCAATGGGAGTTGGAAATCAGGAATGTTGTCCACTGGATGAGTGATGGTGACTGGATCTTCCAAGAGGTAAGGCTCAAACAAATTTAGGTGATTTACATTAATGACATTGTGGATTCCCAGTTGTGGTGGCATATCCAACCTATATGCATTTTCTCCAATCTTGTCGAGTATTGTATACAGACCATATCTGATTCATAGAATCTTGTGATGGTGGCCTTTGAAGTTCTTCTTATCTAAGTGTAACCAGACTTCACCCCCTGGTTGAAAGGCGATGAAGGTTCTTTGTTTGTCATGGTGCCGCTTGGCATGATCTTGGGATGCTTTGAGTGTTGATGTAACTGCACTATGGTGTTGTGCAATTTGTTGGAGAAATCGCTGAGCTGATAGTTGTTCCTATTGTTGATGGAAGGTACCTTGAGGAGCCCAAGTGAGTGGAATATTGATTGGAGATGTTGGTTGGAATCCCAAGAAGACTTGAAAAGGTGAAAAGCCTATAGAAGAATCTGTTGCCTTGTTGTAGCTATGTTGGAGAATGTGTAAGTAATTGTCCCATTGTTCGTTGCTCCCAAAGTGATTTCCAAGAGCATGCACTAAGACTCTTTTGACAACCTCTGTTTGTCCATCCATTTGAGGATGGAATGCAGCAGAAAACTTGAGGTGGCACCCCAATAATGGCCATATGGTCTTCCAAAATGTACTGAGGAAGCGAGAATCTCTATCTGAGATGATACTGCTTGGGAGGAAAAAATGGGGCTAGGCATGACGAAAATAGAGTTCTACTATTTGTGTTGTTGTAGTAGTCTTTGTGCATGGGATAAAAAGTGCCATTTTGCTGAAGCGACATACCACTACCCAGATTGCATATGTTTCTTTTGGGTTTTTGGAATTCCACTTAGGAAGTCCATTGAGATTGACTCCCAAGGCTGAGAAGGAAGCAACAGTGGTTGATACAACCCATGCTTCCAGTTGGATGGCTTGGATTGTGAGCATAAGGCACAAGCTCTGATAAATTTTTCGACTTGAGGCTGCATGAAAGGCCAATAAAATCGGTGTTGCAGATGTTGGGTGGTCTGTGTGGTCCTGAAGTTCCCCCCATAGGCTGAAGCATGCGCTTCCCTGATGAGCAAGAGTGTGACGTCCCAAAAAAAAAAAAAAAATTAAATTTAAATTTGTTGAAAAAATTCATTCCGTTTTTAGTAAATTCAAATTTGGAATTTTTTTTCCATTTATGGAAATTCCGAATTTCGAATTTGAGAATTGTAATTAATTATTATGAATATTGGGCAAAGACCTGATTTGACCCAACTAACTATTTGACTATGACACTTGTATGAAAACATAATATTTTATATTGATTTGCAGGAGGACAAATGGAACAACCATGTTAAATTTAGCTGACCATGACTCCATGAGTGGGGAACATGTTGGAACTACCTCTAGGTTGATTGTTACAAGTGGAAAATCAAATATTTTTCCATTGGCAGCCCCTGAAAATCAGGGATTTAGAAAGTTGTGAAAATCCCCAAGGGAGGGAAAAAGACTTAGGCAAATTGATAAATAGCATATGTGAGGAGGCAGGACGCTGCCAACTATGTTGGGAAAGGAGATTATGGAATTTTTCTTGCAGTTATGAGAACTACAGAGTGAGTGTGAGGCAAGAGGATTTTGCTGGAATTGAAGGACATTGCTGGAGAGGAGATTTCAAGTTCGCCCTCATGGGTTCATGGTCAGGATAGGGGGTGAACCGGGCAAGTAGATTGGCTGCCCTCTTCTACGATTGGGAGGAACATGGTTGTTCCCTTTGGCTTCCCGTAAATTTGATTAAGATATGATACTCTACCTTATCCTGGTTAAATGTCATGTTCTGCAAACTGTTTACTTCTAAGAATGAATTTTTGATCTAATGCTATGGCGGGGAAAGATCTACCAATTACTTCCTAGTCGTTAGCTAGAAATGGACTTATTTTTATTGAGACATGATGCTAGGTAATTACTAAGGTATTTGAATGTATTAACTAGTAAGACGAGTTTTGTAAAAAGTTACTACTCTCATAATAGTATGGACTACAAACTGCATCTAGTTTCTTAATTAATTATGTTGAGCAGAAAGAAAATTAAATTGTTTGTATATTGTGATTGAAGCCAAGCGTACCAATATATATGGCGAATTATATTTCTTGTAGATGATTTTGGTATACAGTGAGTCTCCTCTAGTGAATACACAGGTTCAAATTCAAAGTAAATACACCCTATATCACGGAGGTATTATTCGATATGAATATAGAACTGTATAGGTATATTATGAACATATGTATATATTATAATGGACATTCTATATAAGCGGTACAATGACGCTAGAGTAAACTGACCACAACAGAATCCGGAAAACTAGGTAGATATATAAACATATACGTAGGAAAATAATTCAACAACTCCATAGACCCCATTACAGAAATTGGAGTATATGTACATCAATATGGTTGTAGTAGTAAATTAGTGATAACTCTATCGATTAAAGATGCACCTATAATATAACCACAAACTTTTGTCGTAGGAACCATGCTATTTATTTCTAGTGATTAGACTGGTAAAATGTTTGATTGATAGCTATAGTAGGAACATAAGGTAAGTCGTAGTTGCATAGCGAAGCCACGATGTATTATGTTAATCAGGGCAAGATAGGGTATCTGGTATAAAGGAGTACAGGAATCACATGAAAAGAAAAAAATACAAATTCTGAAAGTCTCGATCTATTATAATCTCAATCAGAAAAATGTATTTTTCCTGTACTATTTCCAACTGATACATTAAAAAACCGCAAAATATGGATGGAATCCCACAAGCATAGGATTCCCATGAACAATTCATGCAACTGGTTCATGAGTCAAATTATGAATGAGTGGAATGAGACTCAGGTTAAAACTCCTACCAATACAAATTTTATATCAGAAATAAGTGTACGAGCATAAATGAAATCTGGAAGTCATGAATGAAATCGCACAATTCCAGTGGAAAAACAAACCCTCAGGCGCACTTATTGTTTTGCTAGTTTTAGGTATACTACCATGCATGGACGAATAATATTGGGGAATGACTATGTAATCAATAATAAGATAAATTCTGGAAAATAACTAGAATAATTCAGGAAAAAAATTCAACTCTATAATGACAAACCGGTTTTTGGAAATATAGAGGAGGATGTTAAACACATAAAGTGACAGATCAGAACCCGTTACTTCATTTGTATACACAACAAATAAAATCAATACATAATGATCATATTACTTAAAGGAAATGACTGTCTAGATATCACAAATCCAACCAGGCGCAAGCTTGGCATTCTTTCTAAGTACCAAATTGTTAATACAAATTAGGGCGCACCCTCGAACAACTAATACATAACTTGGAATGAAAAGTATTCAAAGTATTAAGGATGGGACATAGACTTGACCATCAATACATGTAAACTTGAAATAAATTAGACGTAGGGGTATTGTATTTGGAACCCGAATACCTCTTGAAGGAGTGAAGAGGGTGTTTCCATGCTTCAGCGTGATCGCACCTGCACAAGGTAATGTGAAACATTAAAATATATCCAGCAGAAATAATATGATTAATTTACAGAACAAAAACGTAATTAGAAAGGGGTCGATTAAATACTTAATTGTAATGGAGGGCTTCATACCCTTCGCTATCGCACTAATCGTGTGCCTCCCAGATTGAAAGGGGAGAAGAGCTTGAGTCTCCCTGATGGGTACCCTCGCAAATCAAAGGGGGCCATCATTAGCGATGAATATCAGTATTTAATCCAAAAGAAACATTTCAGGGAATGATATGCGGATGATGATCATAAAGAATGATAAATATAAAACCAATGTAAACTCCAAACATAAACAGAAGGGATTAAAACTGCCTCCGGCCATTAGAGCATCACCTCTAATCGGTATAATAACACCAATGAACCTATTAATTAAAAACATAAATTTGCGAGATCAAAACTTTTCCGAAAGGTCTGTTATGCACCAAGCAAGAAAAAAAACCTGGTCATAACACTCTGTCAACTAGGAGACTAACCGATGGAGGAGGCTAGGCCCAATAACAAAAGTTCAATAAAAAAAAAATAGAATATCTTGGATGCACAATTATAGCAGACACCGTGATAAGTTCTTCCACAAGACGAGAATGGCTCGGCCTCGAAAGGAAGGCTAGTACAGAGAAAGGGGTAAACTGTGAAAAACCTATACCTTTCTAGGGTACCACCGACCCCTTTTACTAAAGTAACCTCGAAGCAAAAAAAAAAAAGAATGCTACCGAGGAACTGACCGGAGAACAGGAGTATGCAGAGATGTGCTTGATGAGACAGAAAGATCTGAATGCATAAATAAAATAACAGTCAAAGGCAACTTACAACACACAGGTCTGCCCATTGAGAAGTTCCTTCTAATATCCCTCCCATCTGGAACAAGGTCCGAATCAAAAACTCATGACCACGATGCTAAAGCCAAACGAAAAATGGTCTGAAACATTTCATTCTCCTTCACCAAGCCAAGACCAGAATGAAAGTGAAAGCGTTGGAATAACCTTTCGCATGGAGTAATGCGGATGGGGGTAATCATACCTAGGCCATGTGAATATATGGTAAGTTGTCGACATTACATTGGGAACACAAGACGAGTACTGAACCGAATAGACTTATCTCAGGGCACCTTAAATTTTGCAGATAGGCCTTTAAGGCAAGATGGTTCCGACCTCTATCGTTTACTCAGAATATTAATGGCAAGGTACACCGAGTGGCCTACTTAGGGTTACTTTCTCATTTTGCTATATTGGTTATATGTTGAACCTAACCATCATTGCATTAACCATCCAAGGTGGATAGCCTAATGTTGTTAATTACTGAAACATTATGTAATAGCACGATTGTAACCATAACCTTTCCAAGTTTAGCCTATGCGCGCTTTATTTCATTTGTGTAGATTAGTGTCCAATTTATACCCAAACACTAAAAGTATTTCTAAATAATTGTTAACCTCTTCTTGTATACCTTATAATAGTATATCAGAACGAGTGTTATAAGGCCCTTACATCTACGACCATCGCACTAGTATGATGGTGGTTGTAAGTAGTTACATCTCCATATCATAAAGTGGGTTTTGGAAATGAAATAGTGGATAGTAATAAGTTTCAATGAAACAAGATATCCTTATTTATGTACTTGGGTTCATGTATAACTCAATACCGAAATAGGAAGAGGCGACTATATGTTAGAAATAGGATAGAGAAGTAAAAGGCAGTAAGAATTCTGTACATTATGGTTGACAAATGACTGAAAGTTTTGAGACACAGAATCAACTCAAAGTACCTAATTAATTTATTTATTTTATGTAAATTTTGGGGTACATTACATATGGTATCAGAGAAAAAGGTTACAACACTGGACCTGAGCAAGGCCACAATAGCTGCTTAGTATATATATTTTGTTTTATGTAAAAACTAATAAAATCTTATGGTTACAAACAGAAATCCATTTCTGTTTTGTGTTAATTATGGCAGCTCGAGACAATGCAGAAATCAGAATGGGAGAGAATCCGTAGCAAGGACCCCCTGGAGATCCAAGACAGATCAGTGATGGAAGCTCACCCATGGAAGTGTTAGAAACAATGAGGAACCTTATTGTTGAACTACATATTTTCAAAGCAGACAACAAAAAATTGAAGAAAGCACAGCAGGAACAACAAGAGATAAATGAAGTCCTACTACGCAGTATAGTGACCAAGAAAATCCCAAAGGACGATAACCTCGAGGAAGAAGTCAACAAAAGGGCCTCCAAGAAATCAGGGCCGGAAACAGAAAAAGGAGACAGTTCATCTAAAGGAACACCTTCAGTTGAAGACAAAACTAAATCATACAGAAAAAAAAAACAAGTAGACCACCTCGAAAGAGAATTTAAAAAGATTAAACCATCTACCTTTGATGGAGAATCCAAGACAGGAGAAGAAGTTGAGGCATGGTTGTTGGACATCAAAAAATACTTCCAGATCTACAACTATTCCAACAACATGAAGGTCAGAATCGACATCTACAATCTGAAAGGGAAGGCCAACATTTGGTGGCAGGACCTGAAATTGGCCAAGTGCCTAAAGGAGAAACAATTGGAATGGTCCGACTTTAAAAAGTATTTCAAGAAACAATACCTTTCGAAAATTTACTATGAAAGGAAGAAAAAATTATTTTACGAGTTACGACTTGGATAGATGGCAATGGAGGACCTTATAAATAAATTTCTGGAACTGCTAAGGTTTGTACCATACATCCATGAGGATAAGGTAAAAATTCAGCGATTTCTAAGCTGTCTACCACAGTCCTACAAGGATAGAATTGAGTTTGACAACCCCAAATCCTTGAGCAAAGTATTCAGGAAAGCATGAATGTGCTATGGCCAATATAAACAACAGGTAGAGTTTCCCAAGGCATGGAAGGATAAGAAACAAGATCGAATGAACCAACGGAAGAAGGGGTACCATCCAACTCCTTATCAGAATACAACAAAAAGTTTTTCGAGAAATCATTTTCACTCCAATCATCTGAATACGCAAGGCAGTGGTAAATCGGTAAACCTGGGAACAAAGAAGTTGGAGACATCTCCCGCGAGCCATTAAAGTGTTGGGAATGTGGAGAGCCTCATCTAAGGAGGAACTGTCCACGTTTGAGTTCAACAAATATAACTGTTGTTCATAATTTGCAAGAAGCCTCGACGGTGGGAGACGTGGGTAGAAGCCTACATTGAATAAATGTAGCAATAGATGGTCGACAAGCTGACTACCAGTCCTCGGTGGTAGAAATCGAAGGTAAAATCAATGACACTCGAATTATTGTTTTAATTGACCCTGGAGCTACGTTAAGCTATATTACACCTAATGCAACAGAGTCAAACAAACTTAAGAAACTGAAGAATGGAAAATCATGGCTTGTACAATTAGCAACTGGTACTAAAAGGAAATTAGTTGACTTTGTTCCAGATTTTGAGTTCAGCTTAGATGGTCAAAATATAAGGACCAATCTGAACATCCTACCACTAGGATCTTATGATATGATTATCGGGATGGATTGGTTGGAACAACACAAAGCAGTACTAGATTGCTATACAAAGATACTTAGCTATAAGGACGATTTTGGCACCATTAGAATAGCCCAAGGTATACCAAAACCGGTATGAGTCAGACAAGTTTTAGCAATCCAACTCAAGAAATGTATGAGAAAGGGATGTCAAGTTTATGCCATTCAAGTAACGAATCTGCTAGAAAAAGAAGATAAACCAAAATTAGAAGACTTTGATGTCCTACGTAATTTCAGAGACATGTTTGTAGATGAGATACCAGAATTACCTCCTAGAAGGGAAATAGACTTCTCCATAGACCTACTACCAGGTTCAACCCCTATCTCAAAAGCACCTTACCGAATGAGTCTACTAGAACTGACAGAATTAAAAATACAGCTACAGGAATTGTTGGACAAAGAGTATATCAGACCAAGTGTCTCACCATGGGGGGCACTAGTCCTCTTTGTGCAAAAGAAAGATGGTACTCTAAGACTATGCATCGACTATAGACAACTGAACAAAATGACTATTACAAAAAAATACCCCTTACCAAGAATAAATGATCTATTCGATCAAGTAGGTGGGGCCAAGATCTTTTCAAAGTTGGATTTACGATCCGGTTATCATCAAGTTAGGATAAAAGACGACAACATAAGAAAAATAACTTTTTGGACAAGATATGAACACTACGAATTCATAGTCATACCTTTTAGACTCACTAACGCACCAGCCACGTTTATGTGTCTGATGAACAGTATTTTTAGTGAGTACTTAGACAAGTTCGTGGTAGTATTTATTGACGATATTCTGGTCTATTCAAAAATGGAAGAGGAACATGATGAACACTTAAGAATAGTTCTGCAAACATTGAGGAAACACAAACTGTACGCCAAATTTGACAAGTGTGACTTCTATAAAAAATAAATACACTATCTAGGACATGTAATTTCAGTAGAAGGCATTGTCGTAGACTCGGAAAAGACAAAATCCATTATGGAATGGCCAGTGCCCAAGGATGTAGCAGATATACGGTCATTCATGGGAATCACCGGATATTACCGCAGGTTTATAGAAGGGTTTTCCAAGATAGCCTACCCTATCACATCATTACAAAAGAAAGGAACCAAGTTTAACTGGTCAGAGAAGTGCCAAGACATTTTTAACAAACTTAAGGGATTATTGACAACTACACCCATATTGAAGGTAGCAGACCCCGATAAAGACTTCACCGTATGTGTGGATGCAAGTAAAGAAGGAGTAGGTGGTGTCCTAACTCAGGAAGGACACATTATTTGTTATGAGTCCCAAAAATTAAAGGAACACGAGCGGAATTGTGTCACTCGTGACTTAGAATTAGCAGCAGTAATACACGCCTTAAAAATGTGGCGACACTACATAATGGGCAGAAAATTCCTACTATTAACGGATAATAGCGGGGTTAAATATTTGTTTAACCAACCAAATCTTAATGCAAGACAAGCAATGTGGCTAGCCTTCTTGAGCGAATTTTCCTTCAAGGTCAGACATATCAAGGGTAAGGAAAATAAAGTAGTAGACGCTTTAAGCAGAAGAGTCCATGGGTTATTTGAAATAAATATCAGTAGGTCAGAAAGTGACCTGGAATAAAGGATAAGGACGACAGGTATTAACGACGAAAATTACACTAAAATGATGGCAGAATTACAAGACAGTACCGCAAACTCAGATAAATCAGATCTAAGTATCGACAAGAAAGGACTATTATGATTTAAAAATAGACTTTAGATACCAGATTCAACAAAGTTAAAATTAACAGTCTTGGACGAAGTGCATAAGAAACCGTATTCTGGCCATCCAGGTTACCAGAAAACGATAAAAACACTTAGAAAACTATTTTATTGGCCTAATATGAAGGGTGAAACAACAGAATACTTAGTTAGGTGCCAAGATTGTCAGCATTTTAAGGCCAAACACAAACATCCATATGACCTATTACAGCCATTACCAGTACCAGAATGGAAGTGGGAGACCATATCGCTGGATTTTATCACAGGTTTGCCTAAAACTCGGAAAAAAAATGATTCTATTATGGTTGTAATCGATAAACTCAGTAAGTCTGCACACTTTATTCCTGTAAAGTCTACTTTTAAAGTTATAAACATTGTTGAAATATTCATGAAATAAATTTTTAGACTGCATTGTATTCCTAAAATGGTGATTTCAGATAGAGACGTAAAATTCACATCCACGTTTTGGAAGTAATTGTTTGCAAGGCTAAATACTAACTTGAATTTCAGTACGAGTTATCATCCACAAAGGGATGGACAGACCAAAAGGGAAAACCAAATCATGGAGGATATGCTCTGCATGTACGTAAGAACAAAACCGAATAAGTGGGAAGACAATATACACTTGGTATAATTTGCATATAACAATGGATACCAAACTTTAGCTAAATTGAGCCCTTTCGAAATACTGTATGGCAGAAAGTGTACAACTTCAATTAGTTGGGATAACCCAGCTGGAAAACTCATGGTGGGACTAGATATGCTCCAAGAAATGGAAAACATGGTAAGGAAGGTACACCAGAATTTGAAGGAAGCACATGATAGATAGAAGAGCTATGCAGATTAGAAAAGAAGACACTTGGAATTTCAGGTGGGAGACCATGTTTATTTGAAGGTCAAATCCCGAAGGATCTCGTTGAAGTTAGGGAACTATGCCAAGTTGAAACCCAGGTTTTGTGGACCCTTCGAGATACTAGCTCGAATTGGACCCGTAGCATATCAACTTGCACTCCGAGCTAATCTGAGAATTCATAATGTATTTCATATTTCCTTGTTGAAAAATTATATTCATGACCCTACTCATATGATTGATTGGAACTTGGTGCAGGTGGAACCCGAAGGCGAGTTCCATGTGGAACCCCTGTGCATTCTGGACCGGAGAGAAATAACACTTTGGAACAGAGTCGTCGCTCAGGTAAAGGTGCAATGGAAGCACTTTAGTCCTGAGGAGGCCACTTCAGAGTTGGAGGGAGATTTGCGGAAATCTCATCCAATCATGTTCTAGGAAAGGAAAACAAAACTGAGGATGTGATGTCCCAAAAAAAAAAAAAAAAATTGAAATATAAATTTGCTGAAAAAATTCATTCTGTTTTTTGTAAATTCGAATTTGGAAATTTTTTTCCATTTATGGCAATTCTGAATTTCGAATTTGAGAATTGTAATTAATTATCATGACTGTTGGGAAGAGACTTGATTTGACCCAACTAACTATTTGACTATGACACTTTTATGAAAACAAAATATTTTATATTGATTTGCAGGAGGACAAATGGAACAACCATGTTAAATTTAGCTGACCATGACCCCATGAGTGGGGAACATGTTGGAAATACCTTTGGGCTGATTGTTAAAAGTGGCAAATCAATGATTTGGCCATTGGCAGCCCCTGAAAATAAGGGATTTAGAAATCTGCGAAAATCCCCAAGGGAGGGAAAAAGACCTAGGCAAATTGATAAATAACATATGTGAGGAGGCAGGACGCTACCAAGTATGTTGGGAAAGGAGATTATGGAATTTTTCTTCCTGTTATGAGCACTACGGAGTGAGTGTGAGGCAAGAGGAATCTGCTAGAATTGAAGGACATTGTTGGAGAGGAGATTTCAAGTTCGCCCTCATGGATTCATGGTCAGGCTAGGGGGTGAACTGGGAAAGTAGATTGGCTGCCATGTTCTACGGTTGGGAGGAACATGGTTGTTCCCTTTGGCTTCCCGTAAATTTGATTCAGATATGCTACTCTACCTTATCCTGATTAAATGTCATGTTCTGCAAATTGTTTACTTCTATGAATGAATTTCTAATCGAATTCTATGGTGGGGAAAGATCTACCAATTACTTCCTAATCGTTATCTAGAAATCGACTTATTTTTATTGAGACATGATTTTGGGTAATTACTAAGGTATTTGAATGTATTAACTAGTAAGACGAGTTTTGTAAAAAGTTACTACTCTCATAATAGTATGGACTACAGACTGCATCTAGTTTCTTAATTAATTCTGGTGAGTAGAAAGAAAATTAAATTGTTTGTATATTGTGATTGAAGCCAAGCGTACCAATATCTATGGCGAATTATATTTCTTGTAGATGATTTTAGTATACAGTGAGTCTCCTCTAGTGAATACACAGGTTCAAATTCAAAGTAAATACACCCTATATCACTGAGGTATTATTCGATATGCATATAGACCTGTATAGGTATATTATGAATATATATATATATATATAYATATATATATATATATTATAATGGGYGTTCTGTATAAGYARTACAATGAYGCTGGAGTAAACTGACTACAACAGAATCYGRAAAACTAGGTAGATATATAAACATATACGTAGGAAAATAATTMAGCAACTCCACAGACCCCATTACAAAAATTGGAGTATGTGTACATCAGTATGGTTGTAGTAGTAAATTAGTGATAACTCTGTCGATTAAAGATGCACCTACAGTATAACCACAAACTTCTATCGTAGGAACCATGCTATTTATTTCTAGTGATTAGACTGATAAAATGATTGATTAATAGTTGTAGTAGGAACAGAAGGTAAGTAGTAATTGCATAGAGAAGCCACGGTGTATTATGTTAATCAGGGAAAGACAGGGTATCTGGTATAAAGGAGTACAGTAATCACATGAAAAGAAACAAATACGAATTCTGAAAGTCTCGATCTATTATAATCTCAATCGGACAAATGTATTTTTCTTGTATTATTTCCAACCGATACATTAAAAAACCCCAAAATCTGGATGGAATCCCACAGGCATAGGATTCCCACGAAGAATTCACACAACTAGTTCATGAGTCAAATTACAAATGGGTGGAATGAGACTCAGGTTAAACTTCCTACCAATACAAATTTTCTATCAGAAATAAGTGTACGCGCATAAATGAAATCTGGAAGTCATGAATGCAATTGCACAATTCCAATGGAAAAACAAACCCTTAGGCACACTTATTATTGTGCTAGTTTTAGGTATACTACCGTGCATGGACGAATCATATTGGGTAATGACTGTGTAATCAATAATAAGATAAATTATGGAAAATAACTAGAATAATTCAGGAAAAGAATTCAACTCTGTAATGACAAACTGGTTTTCGGAAATATAGAGGAGGATGTTAAACACGGAAAGTGACAGATCAGAACCTGTTACTTCATTTGTATAAACAACAAATAAACTCAATACATAATGATCATATTACTTAAAGGAAATGACTATCTATATATCACAAATCCAACCAGGCGCAAGCTTGGCGTGCTTTCTATGTACCAAATTATTAATACAAATTAGGGCGTACCCTCGAACAACTAATATAGAACTTGGAACAAAAAGTCATCAAAGTATTAAGGACGGGACATATCCTTGACCATCGGTACATGTAAACTCAAAATAACTTAGACGGAGGGGTACTATATTTGGAAGCCGAATACCTCTTGAAGGAGTGAAGAGGGTGTTCCCAAGCTTTGGCGTGATCGCACCTACACAAGGTAATGTGAAACATTAAAATATATCAAACATAAATAATATGATTAATTTAAGGAACAAAAATGTAATTAGAAAGGGGTTGATTAAATACTTTACTATAATGGAGGGCTTCATACCCTTCGCTATCGTTCCAATCGTGTGCCTCCCAGATTGAAAGGGGAGAGGAGCTTGAGTCTCCCTGATGGGTACCCCCGCAAATCAAAGGGGCCCATCATTAGCGATGAATACCAGTATTTAATCCAAAAGAAACATTTCAAGGAATGATATGCGTATGATGATCATAAAGAATGATAAATATAAAACCAATGTAAACTCCAAATATAAATAGAAGGGATTAAAACTGCCTTCGGCCATTAGAGAATCACCTCTAATCGGTATAATAACACCAGTGAACCTATTAATTAAACACAAAAATTTTCAAGATCAAAACTGTGCCGAAAGGTCTGTTACGCACGAAGCAAGAAAAAAAACTCGGTCATAACACTCTGTCAACTAGGAGACTAGCCGATGGAGGAGGCCAGGCCTAATAACAAAAGTTCAATAAAAAAAAATAGAATGTATCGGATGCACATTTATAATAGACACCGTGATAAGTTCTTACACAAGAGGAGAATGGACCGGCCTCGAAAGGAAGGCTAGTACAGAGAAAGGGGTAAACTTTGAAAAAACTATACCTTTCTAGGGTACCACCGACCCCTTTTACTAAAGTAACCTCGAAGTAAAAAAAAAACAAGAATTCTACCGAGGAACTGATCGGAGAACAGGAGTATGTAGAGACCTGCTTGATGAGACAAAAAGATTTGAATGCATAAATAAAAGAACAGTCAAAGGCAACTTACCACACATAGGGTTGCCCATCAAGAAGTTCCTTCCAAGATCCCTCCCATATGGAACAACGGCCGAATCACAAAATCATGACCATGATGCTAAAGCCAAATAAAAAATGGTCTGAAACGTTTCATTCTCCTTCACCATGCCAAGACTAGAATGAAAGTGAAAGCGCTGGAATAACCTTTCACATGGAATAATGGGGATGGGGGTAATCGTACCTGGGCCATGTGAATATATGGTAAGTTGTCAACATTACATTGCGCACGCAAGCCGAGTACTGAGCCGAATAGACTTATCTCAGGGCACCTTAAATGTTGCAGACAAGCCTTTAAGGAAAGACGGTTCTGACCTCTATTGTTTACTCAGAATATTAATGGCAAGGTACATCGGGTGGCCTACTTAGGGTTACTTTTTTGTCTTGCTATACTGGTTATATTTTGAACCTAACCACCATTGCATTAACCATCCAAAGTGGATAGCCTAATGTCGTTAATTACCGGGAAATTATGTAGTGGCACGATTGTAACCATAACCTTTCCAAGTTTAGCCTCTGCACGCTTTATTTCATTTGTGCATATTAGTGTACGATTTATACCCAAACAGTATATGGTTAAAAGTATATCTAAATAATTGTTAACCTCTTCTTGTAGACCTTATAATAGTATATCAGAATGAGTGTTATAAGGCCCTTACATCTACGACCATCGCACTAGTATGATAGTGGTTCTAAGTAGTTACATCTCCATATCATAAAGTGGGTTTTGGAAACGAAACAGTGGATAGTACTAAGTTTCAATGAAACAAGATGTCCTTAGTTATGTACCTGGGTTCATGTTTAACTCGATACCGAAATAGAAAGAGGCGACTATATGTTAAAAATAGGATAGAGAAGTAAAAGGCAGTAAGACTGCTGTACATTATGGTTGACGAATGACTGAAAGTTTTGAGACACAGAATCAACTCAAAGTACCCAATTAAATTTGTTTTTTTATGTAAATTTTGGGGTACATTACAAAGAGGTAGTCTTATGAGTGTGGAACGCATAGAAAATTCAACTTATATAGCCACCCATCCCGAATAGTGTAGTCTAGGAAGGGGGTCTGATTGATAACTATGGGGCTTTGCAAATCTTCCAAAATCTCTTGAAAGTAGGTGTCAATAGCATATTGATCTTTTCATTTGTCATAAGTAGCACAACGTACTTCTAGAATAGAAAGAACTGGAGTGGGAGGTCGACTTAGAAAATCAGCCATTTTATTAGAAGTGCCTTTCTTGTATTTGATGACTAAGTGAAATTGTTGAATGAGGCCCATTTAAGGTGCCTTTGTTCCTGAATCTTCGATTGAGAGTTGATGAAAATCAAAGGGTGGTGGTCGGTATGCAGAATGGTTTATTTACCCAACAAATAATGCCTCCATTGTTTGAGTGCTTGCACCAGACTATAAAATTCCTTGTCATAGGTACTATAATTTTTCTTTTCCTCGGAGAGGGTTTCAGAGTGGTAAGAAATGGGGTGTCCTCCCTGTTAAAGTTCGGCACCAATATCATATTGTTACGCGTCAGGCTTAATCTCAAAGGGTTGGGAGAGGTCTGGCATATGTAAAACAGGGGATGAGCAGAGGGTGTCTTTGATTTGAGAAAAGTGAGTAGTTTCTTCTTTGGTCGAGATGAATGTAGAAGAAGTATTTGAGAGCCGATGCAAAGGTCGAGCAAGATTTGAAAAAGAGGGAATAAACTTACGATAGAAATTGATGCCACCCAAAAATATTTTCAGCTCCTTAGCTGAAGAAGGTAGAGGCCATTGTTTCAATGCTTGGATGGGAGATGGATCTGGTTGAATACCCTCTAATCTGACCACAAAGCCGAGATAGGGGACTGAAGTCTGACCAAAATATGATTTCTTCTCTTTGACTTGCAACTTGTGTTCTTGGAGAATTTGGAGAACTTGTCGGACATGTTGCATGTGAGTGTCCCATGTGTGACTGAAGATGAGAATTTCATCTAAGTAGATGACCACAAATCGACCCAAATGTGCTCTGAAGATGTCATTGATGAGCCTCATGAAAGTGGTTTAGGCGTTGGTGAGACCGAAAGGCATGACTTTCCACTCAAAAAGACCAAATTTGGTCTTGAACATTGTTTTCCAAACATCATCTGGGTTCATTCGAACTTGATGGTAGCCGACTGCCAAATCCAATTTAGTAAACCACTTAGCTCCTTGGAGGGTGTCAAGTAGTTCCTCAATCTAGGGAAGGGGGTAATGGTTTTTTATTGTGGCTTTGTTCAAGGATCAGTAATCAGTGACAAGGCACATTTCTGAGGTATCCCATTTAGGTATCACAAAGGCGGCAGAAGCACAAGGAGAAGATGAAGGTTGGATGTGGCCAGAGTTGATGAGGTCAGTCAGTTGTCTTTCCATTTCCTCTTTTTATTTTGGGGCCAACCGGTAAGTAGGGGCATTAGGTAAGGCAGATCTGGGGATGAGATGAATGGAATGGTCAATGTGGCGGGAGGGGGGAAGTCCCTCCAGAGGTTGAAATACCTCTGCGAACTCATGGAGGAGGGGAGTCATAGTTCCAGGAACAGGGTGCGTTATATTGTTTGGTGTTATTGGGCGCACAAAACAGAGAGAGACACATTGGTTTAAGTGTTCATGTGGGATTTTCTCTTTGGTAGAAGGGGGTTTGGATTTTGCTGCAGTTAAGATACAAATGCAGCCTTCTTTTGTAATTTTGTACTGGCGGGATTTGGCTACATAGATAACATTTCTTTGGTTTTGGTATGGGATACCGAGCAACAAATCTACACAATCCAAGGGTGAGACGTCACAAAGGAAATTATATTTGAATTGGCCTATGGAGAAAGTGACCAAACAATGCTTGGAAACTAGGAGGCGAGGGCCATCCTTTTAGACCCATCCGAGTTGATAGGGTTGTAGATGTGGAGTGGTGACAAGATTAAGGTGGTTGACAAGGGCTTGAGACACCAAATTTTTATGGCTTCCACTTTCCATAATCAGTAAAGCCAAGGCGTTTTTGATTTGGCAGTTATGGGTGAAGAGGGGTTGGGTGGATGCGTTTGAATCTTCTTGGGTCATTAGAATCAATGAGGGATCTACTTCTGTGGGATTGTCCATAAGAACTTATTTGGTATCTTCTACTTGGGAAGGCGCAATGATCTCAATGAGTAGAGTTTTGTTGGTTTTTAGATTTTGGAGGATTCGAAAATCTAATGAATTGTGTGAAGTAGTTTTGTGGAATGAGCACTAGGGTGTCCTTGTAGTTGCATTGGGTGTGGGGTTTTGAGTCCATGCAGGTGGAAAGTGGGCTGAGGGATGGGATCTAGATGGTTGAGAGGTGGGGGGGTTGGTGTAAGGGAAGGACTGAGGAATACGACCTCTAGGAGTGACTTTCCTTTCTATAGCCAAAGATCTCTAATTTTTTTTATCTAAAGTTGGATTTTCAAAGAGCTTTACTTCTCGACGGAATTGAATTAATAAACCAGCCACAAATTTTAATATGAGTTCCTCTTCTGGATTTGGAACATGAAGTAAGAGGCGCATATTGCAGAAGAAATCTATGTAGCCTTGCACTCCTTGTGAAGTGAGTTGTTGAAGTTGGTGCCATTTTATCCATAAGGATTGCACATACCCAGGTGGGTAGAAGCGATTTCTCAAATCTTAGGAAAGTTGAGCCCAGGTTTTGATGGGTTGCGAAGTAGAGGATTCTGGAGCATCCCCAATCTCTATCATAAATGTGGTCTTCTCTTGTTCTGTATCCCACCAAGTATGTGCTAGTCCTTATAATTGCAAGGTGACAATCTGGAGTTTTCTTTCCTCGATAAGGGCTGGACATGTATTGAAATAGGTGGATAGGCTACGGATCCAAGAATCCACCATTTCACCATTCGTTTTCCCAACAAACTTCGGTAGTTGGATTCGAGTGTCCAACTGGAATGGATTTGGATTGTTTTGTTTTTTCATTCTGAGCAGCTCATTGAGGATGGAGGCAAGATCTTGGATGAGATTTGATGTGTTGAAATCTGAATCGAATGCCAAAGGATCTTTGCGTGGAGGCATTGTGAGGTGAGATGAAGAGAAAAGGCGCCCCTAGGTTGCAATGTTGAACAAAGGACTCTCTTTTGAGAACAGAGGACTCAAAACCCTGAGGAAAGGGAGCTTGAACTAATCTAGAGGGAGAGATCTATATTGTTTTAGATCTATGGAGCTCCTCTCTCTGGCAATGGAGATGTGGACGCCTTTGGGGCTTATGAGATCTTCCAATGTTCTTGCATAAAATGGAAACCCTCGAATGGGCAAACTTTGGATTATTTCATGAAAACCCCAAAAACATTTTGGCTCAATCTTCAAGATCGAAAGATTTTCCATGGATCTTGAGGCTCTGATACCAATTGATCTACCCAAGAAGGCGATCTATAGGAGAAGGTGACCATGCAAGCCATAGATCGACTTCTGACCAAAAAATCTCCTGAGGGGCGCAAATTTGAACAGGGGCGCACCATTAGCTTGGGTGACCAAGCAAATGGGGATCCAAACCAGGGTGACCCGAGAGTGGCCAAGAGGTTTTGGCAATCTGAAAGTGACCTCCGGGGATTAGTGGGAGACGCCCAGTGTATTCATGGAAGAGGGTGCACTCACTTCATTCCCACAAAGAAGAAACCAACAAGGGTGCAAACCCAAGTTGGTGTGCCCTCCCTTCTGTCTCAGAAAAATCGAAGGAAATGATTTTCTCCCTGAGAGAGTGGCTAGATAATGAGATAAGCTTGCTCTCAGAGGTGGAAGCATGGCAAACAGAGTCACCAGGAGGCAGCCATGAAGGAATGCACACAAAAACCCTAAAAATGAAATTGCCATGAATGTAAAATGAAAACTCAAAAAAGAAAACAACCAAGACACATAGCTTTAGAAGAAAAGGTAAGAATGATTTATTTTAGTCCCGGTTCACCTTATATACCAAGGGAACCATTTATTTTACATATATCTAATTCATCATGATAATGTGAAGAAGTGTTGCGCCTAGGTGATTGACTTGTGCACCCTAGGTGGGCGTTCCCCTAAGTGGCCTCCTTGGCCCACAACCACTCAAATATCGGTGTTGCGCTAATGGCTTCTCCAAGCTTCGTGATTTCTACCTCTGCAGCACTGATGGGGACTTAGTCAATTAGAAGTCGCCTAATGCCCCATAATTGCTCAACCCTCTCTTCCCCATCTTCTTCAACAATATGGCCGCCTGCGCTCCCCCTAATCGTTCCATTCTAGACTTTCGAAGTTAGGGTGATAAATATTTTTCTGTCAAGGACGGTTATACCTATGTGCTCTATGAAATTCAAGGCCCTCCCCCCTCCAAAATATGGAAAGAGATATGGTTTGACCCTTCATTACCCAAAATCAATACTTTATGCTCACTCTTTGTCCATGGAAAAATATCAACAGCTGAAAACCTCCTAAAATGGGGTATCCACGGCCCCTCCTGCTACCCCTTTTGTCTTGTAGCCTCAAAAACCATCACCCACCTTTTTATGGAATGCAATTTCACTACCCAACTCTGGAACCTCATCTATCTTCCCCTTCCCAACTCCCCTCCTCCCCCAGACAATTGGAATAACCTTTTTATCCACTAGAAACAAAGATATGATGGCAGCTTCAAAAACAAAAAAACGTTCACTCTTCTCTCGAGAAAAATCCCCAAATTTGTATGTTGGGAACTTTGGTTAGCTCGCAATCAAGCTATTTTTTGCGAGAAACTTCCCCCTATGCATAATTTTTTCTAAGATCTGTGGTTTAATATCAGAAGTCTTCAGAACCAAAGAAGTTGGTTTCGACCTTCCACGCATCTTGGAACCAAGTGAAGAAGATTGGTTCAACTACATTTGGGGGCCATCAAGGGCCATCCTTGTCTCTCATAGGAAGACACCCAAACAACAAGATTGACAATTACGCCTTGACAACAATAAATTCTCACATTGGCAAAGCCAACAACATACCTCCCTTCTTTTCTTCGACGAAGCAGCAATAGGAAACCCAGGGGTGGCAGGGGCGGGGGGAGTCATCTACGATTCTGAGGGACAAAAAATAGTTGATTACTCGTGGGGTCTAGGGAAAGTAACTAATAACATAGAAGCGATCCTCGCAATCTATATGGGACTTAATCTAGCACACGAGAGGAACATTCAAACTCTAACTATTTTGGGGGACTCTGAAATAGTCATAAAGGAGCTTTGGGGTCGATCAAGTTCACCAAAAGGCCCTCTTAAAGGTATATGCTCAAGAATAAACTCTCTAAAGAAGAATTTCATCAGCCTGATATTCTTCCACATTTTGCGAGCTCAAAACTTAGAGGCAGACAATTCGGAAAAAGAAACAAAAAGTCTGAAACAAAGTCATATATTTACCAATCAAACCTCCTCTTATGTTTGGTTGCCTTAATTTCGCTCACCCCTTTGTCCCTCCATCTAATTCAAGGAACAATTCTACCCTTCCCGTTCCCCCTCTCCTAACCCCTCCAACCTTTACTCGTCCCTCTTTCCTCCCCCTCTCCCCTCCCCCTTCCTCTCCCTCCGCCTCTCCACCTCGCCTCAACTCTCAAGAAACAACCTCCCCCCTTTCCCACGCTCGGTCTATACCTTGCTCTTTTTGGCACGCGGCCTCCTGCCACCCACATGCCTCCCATGTCCCCCCCCATGCGTCATCCCTCCCCCCTCACTCGAGACCCCTATTAATGAAGGATCCCCTTCTGCATTTCTGGACAATCCACCATAACTCCTCAGCATCAAGTCCATCCTCTCACCTTGCACAAAATCATTCTCGTTCGTGGGTCTCGATGGCTTCCTCCACGCATAATGGTTTATTGATTCTTTCCCATTGGATTCAATCCAACCTGTATAGCTCTCTCTCCTGGCTTTGCATTCCCTTTGGCTTTGGCAAGCTCTCCTTGCATCCTTATTTTCGAGTCTTTCTCCCAGTCAACCCCCGCTCCCTTCTGCACAACGCCTTCCCACCTCTCACTCACCACAACATTATGCGGCGAAGGTCCAGAGCTCCTTGCACCTACCGAGTATACGCCACCAAAGAACTTCGAGAGCAATTCCAAGCTCTGTGAATAGACTGCAGGCGAATTGAAGAGCATTCAGGCTCGTGACACTGCAAACTCCAATGGGAAAAACAGGGGATCCGTGAAAGCATGGCCAAGATTTAGTCCCAAATGAAGCAACAAGAAATTTGACACAACCAATAATTGGCAATTGTCCTCAGGGGGGTCAACCATAATACAAGGCAGATAGGAGCAGTCACTCAATGCCTAGGAAATCCCCAACAACCAGCTCACTCTATTGGTACTGATGAATCCTGATTACCCTCAACTTTCAACTCTGTTGCTAGCAACGATCATCATGTCACGATAGCACCATGATTCGCAGATCATGTTTGGGCAGAGGAGAACGAGGCTCAGCATTTCGAAGAGGCACACGAAACAGAGGAGAATCCAGAAACTCAACAGAAATAACCAGGGCAGCCCTACATCTAGCTTTAGGTTTTTATGAATTGTAAATTTATGTTGTTGTTAAATAGGTTTATCGCCATTTTCACATGGCAAAATTGTAGCTTATATAGAACAATGGTTACATCTCTCTCGGCATACATCGACACTTTTGCTTCTATGGAAGCAGCAGAGATGCCCGCACCTTGCCACATGTATCTTTTTGAACTTTGACAATTTTTTGATATAATATAAATCCAACCGTTTGTGTTAAAAAAACAAATTAGGGGGAGTGTTGGAAGAATCAATTTCTACCTACCACCATAACTTCCACCAACTTCTAGACTCTTCCTCCATGGACAATCCACGGATGGTCTGTTCTTTAATGTGTGTTCTCCTTTGCTTCTGCTCACTTCATGAATGAAGTTTTAGAGCTTGATCCTCTTTTGTCTGTGTTTATGCAATAGTTCTTACAGCCGCAATTGTTCTGAATTTGCCCCTTCCGCCTTCAAATTGGGATGAGAGCGGAGGTCTTGGATCAGTCGGAGAACAATTAGAATGAGAGGGGGGGCTGTGGAGGTAGCAAATCACAGACCCTTAAAAATATTAGAGAGGAGGCCGCAAATTGAAAGGACCTCGTTGGAAATTGAGGTTGAGGGTTTCAGATTGTTCGTTGAAGTAGCCGCGCGCTAAAGATATAGTCGTTGCTCGCTGGAACAGAGAAGAGAGAGCCGTTGATTCTGAGGTGCCGCTATTTTTCCCAAACCCTAGCCGCCGCTTAAGAGGTAGTATCAAAGATAGTAGTCGCTCTCGGCGGAGTGCCAAAATTTATGGTGGATCGAATTCATGTACGCTTTTGTTTACCGTTCTTGATGAACTCAAGTGCGTTTTTGTTTACCGTTCTTGATATTACAGGCACCGGGTATATCACTTATTTAGGGTTTTATTCAGATCCGAATTTATATGGACTATGATAAAAGTATACGATATATTTTTTCATAATAGAAAATTATACATCTCGCGTATTTCGATAAAGGACATTGGATATATTGTTAGTTCGGTTATTGCGGACTTCGCTGGAAATTGAGGTTGAGGGTTTCAGATTGTTAGCTGAAGTAGCCGCGCTCTAAAGATATAGTCGTTGCTCGCTGGGAGAGAGAAGAGAGAGTCGTTTATTCTGAGGTAGATGCCACTATTTTTCCGAAACCCTAGCCGTCACTTAAAAGGTAGTATCAATGATAGTAGTCGCTCTCGGCGGAGTCTCAAAATTTATGATGGATGTTTCAAAATTTATGGTGGATCGAATTCATGTGCGCTTTTGTTTACCGTTCTTGATGAACTCAAGTGCGTTTTTGTTTACCATTCTTGTATATCACTTATTTAGGGTTTTATTCAAATCCGAATTTATATGGACTATGATAAAAGTATACGATATATTTTTTCATAATAGAAAATTATACATCTCGTTTATTTCTATGAAGGACGTTGGATATATTGTTAGTTCGGTTATGAGTTTTAATAAAAAAATAATAAATATATGATTTTTTTTTGGAAAGGGAACTTTTTAGAAGAAAAAATATGGCATCAATGAAAAGTCTTGTATAGTCATATATCCTGGTTTTTATAGGGGATTTGACATTTTATGGCAAATTTGAGTTATCAATATGGATTTGTGGAACCATTCTTATGTGCCATGAACTCCTAGTTTCTCTAGTAAAAGTTATGATTTTTGGGCTATTAAGATGAAAACCACACTACTACTTACGAAAGATTTATGTGATATTGTGTTAAAAGGATTTGAAGAATCCTCAAATCAGGTAGTCTATGAGACCATGATTGAAGATCACAAGGATCGACTCATAGAAAATAAGAAGTATGATGCAAGAACATTGTTTCTCATTCAACAAGGCTTGGATGAGAGAATTATTCCCAGAATTGAAGCAACAACTAGAGCCAAAAAAGCCTGGGATATTCTAGCTATGACATACAATGAAAGGGGGAGAAACATCGATCAAAGTCAAGATAAGCCACAGTAGTTGATGAACTGATTGTTGTAATAGTAGAAGTAGAAGAATTTGACATTGCCAAACTAATTAAAGAAACATGTGGAAGAACATGTTAAAGTAGAATAAAATAAACAATATATGGAGACATTTGTTGAAGAAAATGCGAAAGAAAAATGTGACCTTGTAAGAGATGTAGAGCATGTGTATAATAAAGAATGTGAAGTCCACTCTGTAGATACACATGTGAATAATGAAATTAGATTTGAAGATCAAAATGATGTATAGCATCTGCATGATAAAGAAAGTGAAGCCCACTCTGTAGATACACATGTGAATAACGAAATTAAAGTTGAAGATCAAAATGAAACTACCTTTTGAACATTAGGAAAATATGAGGAGAATCTAGCAATGGAAGTTCTTGAAGAGATAAATGTGGCTATAGTGAATATTGAATTTTATGTTGAATTGACATTTTTGAAGGAGTGGCTTGCAAAGACCAGGTATGGTGGAGATGAAAATGATATGGAAAAGTTTCCATAACTACAAGAGATCAAGATGAAATAAAAGAAAGATGTTTTTGGAGGTTGGCAGAAATGTTAAATCAACTGTAGCTAAAGTAAAAACATATGCAAAAGAAGAACCAAATGAAGAAGAGAAAGATGATGACAAAATATTGAAGAATACGACCCAAGTAATGTTGAAGCCCAGGAAGAAGAAAATTTGTGAATATAAAGTTTGGAAAAAAAATAAGAAAAATCTTATATAGCATATAGAGTACAAGATGCACCAACGTGAAATAAGAAGGTAAAACATTTTTTTCTCATTGACCTCAAGTGTTGTAAGCCTAAGTGAGACATCATGTTATGAATTTTGTAATCCTATAGATACAATGTCTATTGTCAAGCTATATTAATTACTCATTTTACCTATTTTTGGATTGTTCTAATTTTAGAGTGAGTACAAGAGTTTCAGTTAGTTCCAATTAGCTAAGTTCTTTGAGTTATATTATTAGTAAAATTTGTGTATTATTTCTTCCTTCAAAAGCAGTGAATGAATCAAATTTTAGAACTGTCTCACATTTTAGAGTTGTCTCAAATTTTAGAGTTTTTTTTTTCAGCTTGAAAGCATCGTGAACATTTTCGACCCCAATGATCACACACAACATTGGTCTCAATGGCCAGATCTCTACCAGGATTCAAATTTCATGTGCTGTAATCATTACACACAACAACAACGATTGCCTACCTCACAGAATGGAGGTTGCAGGCAGGGAATAAACAGATTTGTCTTAGAGGTGACTTCTACAATTTTTTTAAATGGCTAAACTACTTTACATCAATGTATTTCTCGTGATTCCTTTTCTGGTGGTATGTTCTCTCCTTTCTCATACACCTTCATAGAAGTTGATCTTATTGTGAAAAAATGGAGAGCAGAACAGAGTTCAAATTTCATCTCATGCAAACATTCGACGCAAACCAACAAAAATAAACTCTGTGTAGTAAATAAACTTAGTGTAGTAAATAAACTTTGCGCAGTAAATAAAATCCGCGCAATAAATAAACTCTGCGCACTAAATAAAATCCGCACAGTAAGTAAACTCTGCGTAAATATGAGACCGAGTTCGCAATTGGTAAAATCAAATAATTATCGTGTTTAATCAAATTAAAAACAATATGGTGAATGCGATCAAGGAACCAAATGAGTTTACAAACTCAAATAAAAAACAAAGTATTAACGAAGAGAACACCTCCGAATACATAATAACAACTTCGATTCAAAAATATTTTCAGAATTGATTATATATTATTACAATCTGTTTCAGGTATATAAACAAAATAAAAATGCCTCTTCAATCTTATAAAAAGATTAATCAAGGTGGTTATGGTGTCTCGTGGCCTGCAAAGGTTAAGGCGACCACCGATAACAAATCCACCGATGGTGTCTTGAGTCTTGAAAATTCAAGCCACCGATTTACCGTTTGCACACAGGGCGGTGAAATGATTACATCCTGACATACTCCCTCTTAATCATTTCAGAGAAAAATGAACTAAAAATATGTAAAAAAAATTGTTGTAAACAATGCATTACAGCTTACAGACCTCAATATTTCTTCTATGGATTTTAAACAATTCATTTCCCAAAGGTTTCATAAATATGTCTGCAAATTGTTCTTCAGATCTGCAGAACTGAACATAAATTTCTCTACCAGTTACCAGGTCTCGAATGAAAGATACCTTGTATCAATGTGCTTACTCTATTTGTGAAATAATTCATTTGGGTTGCATCATTTTGGTCATGCAATAATTCATTCAAGACCCTTCTCATCCATACAATTTGACATGCAGCTGCAGTTGTTGAAACATACTCTGTCTCAATAGAAAATAGAGTCACAATGGGTTGTTTCTTTAATGCCCATGCCACTGCTCCAGATCCAATACAGAACACATACCCAGATGTGCTTTTCCTGTCATCAATGGAACCTGCAAAATCATTATTAGTATATCCGATCAACTCAAAGTTTAAGCTTGATGTGTATTGAATACCAAAATCTATTGTTCCAGTAATGTATCTCAGGATCCTCTTTCCTGCTTGCCAATGAGTACTCTTCAGAGTCTCCATGAATCTCAAAATTAAACTTACATCCAACATGATATCAGGTCTGGTTGTTGTTAAGTACATAAGGCTTCCAACCATCCTCTTATACAGAGTTGGATCAACATATGATCCCTTGTCATACTTGCTAAGTTTAATACCAGTTGCCATAAGTGTTGCAGCTGGTTTATAATTCAACATTCTAAACCTTTTCAACACTTAATTTGCATAGTTAGTTTGACAAATGAAAATTCCATCATCAGATTGATCCACTTCAATTCCAAGAAAATATTTCATCAATCCTAAATCAGTCATCTCAAACTCTGTTTTCATGGCATTTTAAAAATCATCTACAAATAGATCTCCAGTAAAAATCAAGTCATCAACATAAAAACAAACAATCAAAAATTTACCTTTTTGGTTTACCTTTGTATACAGAGTTGGTTCACTTGGACTTCTGCTGAATCCAACACTGATCAGGTATTCAACAATCCTGCTATACCAAACTCTGGATGCCTTCTTCAATCCATATAAATATTTCCTTAACTTGTAAACTTTATCTTTTTGTTTATCAATCTCATAACCTGGAGGTTGTCTTACATAAACCTCTTCTTCCAAACATCCATTAAAAAATGTAGACTTAACGTCCATATGATGCATGATCCATTTATTCTAAGCTGTAATAGCTAAGACCATCCTCACTGTGTCAATTCTTTCTATAGGAGCAAATGTTTCATTGTAATCAATACGAGGTTGCTTACTAAACCCCTGAGCTACAAGTCTTAACTTGTAATTTTCAACTTCACCATTTGCATTCAACTTAGTCTTATAAACCCACTTAACTCCAATGCTCTTCTTACCTTCAAGTAAATCGACAAGATCCCAAGTGTTATTTCTTTCAATGGAATCAATCTCCTCATCCATTGCTTTTATCCAAACATCCTCTTTAGTAACTTCATTAAAACTTACATAATCACATGCCATTAATGAAAAATTTGAAATCTGATCTACTTCTTCATTATGATCATACAATTTTCTTAAGATTCTAGTCTTTTGTCCTTTAAATCTGTTTCTTAATGAAGCTAAAATGGGATTTGATTCACAACTTACCTGTGAATCTGATTGATGTCCACCATGTCCAGATGGGTCACCACGCTCATGAGTTCTTTGCATTCTAAATTGATATGGGTTGGAATCTGGTGCTTGCCTTGTTGGACTTCTTGCTGCAGGCGTATGTGCATGTGGAACCATATGTCCATCTCCTTCAGCCTGCTCAGCTCCATCATCATCTTCACAGGGTAACACAACTCCCTCTGAAATTGATTTGTCAATACTTCCATCCTAGGCTTCATCTTCTTTAAATTGAACATCTCTGCTGATTACATATTTCTGGGTGATGGGATTGTAGATTTTATATGCCCTAGACTCTTCACTGTATCCAACAAAGATACATCTCTCGCTTCTGTCATCCAACTTCCTCCTCATTTCTGCAGGTACATGCATAAATGTAACACATCCAAATTTTTTGAAATGAGAAACATTGCAAGGGTTACCATCCCAGGCTTCCTGAGGTACAGGATCCCTCACGGTCTTGGTTGGACTTCTATTTAAGATAAAAACAAAGCAAAGAACTGCATCTCCCCAAAATTCATTTGAAGAATGCTTCTCTTTCAACATGCTTTGAGCCATGTCCATGAAGGTCTGATTCTTCCTTTCAGCCACTCCATTTTTCTATGGAGTATATCGAGGAGTAAACTGCCTTTTAATTCCATGAGAAACACAAAATTTAATGAATTCATTCAATTTATACTCACCACCTCTGTCAGACCTTAATATTTTAATGGTTCGACCACTCTCATTCTCAACCATAAACTTAAACCTCTTAAAAACATCAAAGGCTTCAGATTTCTATTTTAACAAATACAACCAAGTCTTCCTACTGAAATCATCAATGAACATCATCAAATAAACAAAGCCAGTTAAAGAAGGTGTTTGGATAGGTCCACATAAATCTGTGTGGACAATCTCCAATGGAGATTTTTCTCTGTAGGAAACACCTGAAACACAATTCTCTCTGTGATGTTTTCCAAGTATGCAGCTCTCACAAGAGCTTGTAGGTTGTTGAATACATGGCAACCCCTTTACCATCTTCTTCTTCTGTAGCAGATCTAAACCACCAAAATGTAAATGACCATATCTCAAATACCATATCCAAGATTCATCTAAGCTTCCAGCTTTATAAGCATTCAAAGAACAACTAAAATCATTTTTCATAATAAGTGGAAACATTCTATTCCTGGTCATGTCTACTTTTGCAATCAACTGTTTGTTGGGTAATTTATCATAGATTGTACATACCTTGTTCTTGAACAACACTCTGTACTTTTTCTCCATCAGTTGTTCAACACTAATAAGATTTCATTTTAGACCACACACAAAATAAACATTATCAATATTTCTTCTCAGATTGTTCTTAGTGTAAACTGGAACAACACCTTTACCATTAACTATAACCTTACAGTCATTTCTCAGTTTTACTTCAGATTTAATACTAGTATTGATAGAAGAAAATAGATCCTTATTACCAGTCATGTGGTTACTACAACCACTATCCAAAAACCAAATATCATTTGCACTTTCTTGAGTGACATTACAGGTCAAAAAATGTTAATTTTTTCAAAATCCCACCCAGTTTCAGTCTCGCTGATTTTTCAGTCAAATTTAAATGCCAAACTCAGTTTCAGCACTGTTTCAGCATATGCTACAGCCTGGTGTTTCAGCATCTGCACACAGTGGTGTTTCAGCATCAGCATAT
>ML802903.1:227536-248377 GCA_009831015.1 Picea engelmannii
GCCCATCACAGAACAAGACCTCATAGCCCTTCTCCTCAATAGTAGAAACTGACACTAAGTTCTTCTTCAAGCCCGGAACATAAAGAACCTCCATCAAAATTATGGGAGGCAAAGACTCCCTTCGAAATGATACGGTCCCACAACCAGCCACCTTGACCTCCCGGTCATCTCGAAGCACTACCTCTACATCTCCACACTGTGTAAGATCTGTCAAGTGCTCACGAACTAATGTCATATGGAGAGAGGCACCACTGTCAATATACCAAGTATCGGGAGTAGTGGTCCTCGAGGTTATACATGCAATCAAGGAAAATTCCTTGTCAAACTTGGTGGAAAACTCTTCCACTTCTGCTGAAGTTGTTGTTTGTCTCGACCTTGGCATCTCACCAAAGGTCCCTTCTCTTGGAATCTCACCAAGAGTTTCTTGATCTTGGCATCTCACCAAAGATCCTCTCCTTGGTCTCTCACCAAGTGACTTCCTCTCGAAGTGATTGTTGTCCCAACTTTCTGTCTACTAAAATTTCTACCTCTCTTCAACTCAACTCTGATACCATGTTAATTTTTTCAAAATCCCACCCAGTTTCAGTCTCGCTGATTTTTCAGACAAATTTAAATGCCAAACTCAGTTTCAGCATTGTTTCAGCATATGCTACAGCCTGGTGTTTCAGCATCTGCACACAGTGGTGTTTCAGCATCTACACACAGTGGTGTTTCAACATCAGCATATGCTACAGCCAGTGTTTCAACATCTGCTCAACACTGTGTTTCAGCATATACTCAGCCTGGTGTTCCAGCATATACTCAGCCTGGTGTTTCAGCTTATGCTACAGCCTGGTGTTTCAGCATAAGCTATAGCCGTGTTTCAGCATCTAAAAAACTTAACAGAAAATAAATTTCTGAACAGAAAATAAATTTCAGAACAGAAACATGAGGATTATGAACATCGTTTTCAACGCAGAAATAAAATATCAGCAATATGCAAAACTCAGAAAATATAGCCACAAAGATATTCGGTCTAACTTCGACCCTGGAAAAACCCACAAGGGAAAAACCAGTTAGAGAGAGATTTGTATTATTTATGAGCTTCTGAGAAATTCTTTTAGCATTTTCATCTTCATATATTTACACAAACTTATCTAGACATTCCTGTAGCTTTGCTCCTCAATTTCTGAACCAGAAATTCGTACAACAATACGACACTTAATGTTGTATGGACTGTCACGAAATTTGTGCCAAAACTCTGCTAAGATTGTACGGACTATACGGAAATACACTCAGAAATATATTACAGCAGTTACCTCAATTTCTATGCCAACAAATGTTGTATGGCAGCCTTGGAATGCATGCCAATACTCTCAGAAATTGCAGCTGATGTCCTCCTCAATTTCTGTGCACATTACATGCTGTATGACCTCCACAAATCCGTACGGTACGGCCTGTTCTTCCTTGTTGTCTGAAATCCATACATCTCTTTTCTTTGGGATGTGTGCTCTCCTTTGGCAAATGTTGTCTCTTTTCTCAGCTCAACCTCTCTCTTGCTCTCTCTTGTTCTCTCAACAAGAATGCTGCAACTTTCTTGTTCTTGGAATCTCACCAAGAACCTCTTGGCATCTCACCAAGAATCTCTTTCTCTCTCAACAAGACTGTTGCTGCATCTTCTTCCCTTGCTCTTGGCATCTCACCAAGAGCCTCTTGGCCTCTCACCAAGATTTCTTCAACTTCTTGAACAACCAAGAATGGGTGCGCCCATTTGCCTTAATCAACCTCATGAGGGAAGGTGAGGAGTTTTCTAATCTAACGGCTGAGATTAGATTAGATGGGTGGCTGAGATTTGGTGTCTCTCCACTCACCCTCACTTTAATTATAAAGTTATCTTTTAATTTGCATCTCACAAATTAATTTGACTAAGACCCACTTTCGACAATTTATCCCCCTTAGGCGCCTAGGGAAGAGAAACACTTGCCTTGGTACTTCATTTTAATTAAACATTTAACAAAAAAATAGTATTTTGATGATCCTCAGACTCATCTGTAATATGTGTAGGCTTCTTTCCAACATCTGCATGTTTCTTCCAACATTTGTTAGCAAAATGCTCAAACTTCTTACAATAATAACATTGTACTTTAGTTTTATCATACCTCTAATTTTCTTGCTACCAAGGTTTGTTGTTGCTCCCTCTTAAATGAGGAGGATTCTGCTGGGATCTCTGCTCAGACTCTAATTCAGCTCTATTGTCCCTTGGACCAAAAAATTGACCTCCTCTTCCACGATTATAAGACCTTCCTCTGCCTCTGCCTCTGGTAACATGCAGTTTGGATTTGAAAGCATGCTCCATTGATCCTTCTTCATATCTAGATAGCCTAGATTCATGAGCAACAAGAGAACCGGTTAATTCATCAATTTGCATTAGACATAAATCCTTAAATTCCTCTATGGGTACAACAACAGGTTGAAACTTCTTGGGCAAAATTCTCATCACTTTCTCAATAACTCTTTTATTCTCAACATCATCTCCATACTGCCTGAGTTGGTTCACAACACTCATCACTTGTGTCATGAAAGTATCAACACTTTCATTATCCTTCATCTTCAGATTTTTGAAATCCCTTCTCAAGTTCTGCAACTTGACTGTCTTCACCTTGGACACACCTTGATAACTGGTTTCAAGAATGTCCCAAGCCATCTTCGAAGATGCAGGACTAGAAATCTTCATAAAAATGGATTCATTTAATCCTTGTTGGATTAATCCAAGAGCTTTGTTATCCTTTTTCCTGTTTTCCTTTAGCAAAACATGGTCAGCATTAGACAGAGCCAATTATGCTGCAACATCAACTGGCTCAGCATAACCATCAATGACATAAGTCCATAAATCCTGAGAATGCAAAATCGTCCTCATTCGAATATACCAAGTATCATATGACTTCTCGTTCATAATATGAACCTGAATCTGAGAAGAACTGCTACCAGACGTAGCCATTTATAAAAGTTTTTAATAAAATAAACCTTCATGGAGAAAAATAGGAAAGTAAAATTGGGCACCAACAAGAATTATTGACAGGATGCTCTACAGGATAGACTAGCAGCTCTGATACCAAATGTGAAAAAATGGAGGGCAGAACGGAGTTCAAATTTTGGCTCATGCAAACATTCGACGCAAACCAACAAAAATAAACTCCGCGCAGTAAAACTCCGCTAGTAAATAAACTTCGCGCAGTAACAATAAATAAACTAAGCTCACTAATTAAAAACAAATAATTAGTGCTTTTAATCAAATTAAAAACAATATGGCTAATGCGATCAAGAAACGAAATGAGTTTACAAACTCAAATAAAAAACAAATAAGTTTACACTCAAATAAAAAACAAAGTATTAACGAAGAGAACACATCCTAATACACAATAACAACTTCGATTCAAAAATATTTTCAGAATTGATTATATCCAATTACAATCCGTTTCAGGTATATATACAAAATAAAAATGCCTCTTCAATCTTATAAAAAGATTAATCAAGGTGGTGAAAGATTAATCAAGCTGGTGATGGTGTCTCGTGGCCTACAAAAGTTAAGCCTGCCACCGCTAACAAATCCACCAATGGTGTCTCTAGTCTTGAAAAGTCAAAGTCAAGCCACCTATTTACCATTTGCACAGAGGGCGGTGAAATGATTACATCCTGACACCTATCACAGACTTGACTGTACAGCGAAGAGCAGCAGAGTTCTTCTTAGAAATTCGGATATCACTGAGTACAAAGAAGATACCACAGCCCAACAAATTCCCAAGCAGATCTACACTCTCATGCCTCCAACGGAGGAACAAACATGTGCCGGATCAACGCAATGTCTCTGACAGATCTGATCCTTCTTGGACACAGATCTATCAGAGTGATCGTTACATCTAGCAGACGAGTGATCTACCTGTCGTGACTCTGACCGAACATCCATAATCTCCACCCTCTCAACATGTCTACATCCATCCAAGCAAGCCTGTCTTACTCTCTTCATCTGGTTTGTCTGTGCTTATGGCAATCACCAGAGCTGGAATCATCACCGATCCAGAACTCATCACAAGCAGGGATTGTATTCCACTGCTTCTCATGGCCTTCTCCTCAAACCACATGTCAACAATAATACAAGAAAATATTCGGGCAGATCTGCAGATCTCTCCTCAAATCTGTGGCTGCAAAGAACTTCTGCTCTCAGCGTCATTTCGGAGGCTTCTACTGGCTGCTTCCTCACCAAATTGTCTGTTCGGAGGCCTTCAGCAGCATCTCTTCATACAAGTGAGCTGCAAATGTTCATAACTCGTTCTTTCCCTCTTGCAGCCATCAATCATGCTGAATTCTTCATCAACTCCGCTTCACATATCAACAGCTCTCAAATGGAGCAAACTCACAGCACTAAAGAACACATCCAACCGTTTCAACACCAACACTCAGGTCTGCGGGTCTCGCTCATTACTCACACCAATTTGAAGATGAAATAAGGTATTCTGCTGATACTAATCAGAATGTGCTAAAACGGAGATGGTGAGGACAACATCGCAGAGCTGCTATTTAGAATTTTTATTCTCATATCCAGAGGGTCGAAAGACAATAGAATTTACCCTACTCTCTGTAACCTACTCTTAACATTGTATAGGATTACATATTCTCAATGTTCCATTATCCATGCACTCTCTTAACAGAGTCAATTCTAACCTTTTCTGATATCATCTTAAAAATTAAAGTAAACTAGAATCGAGGATATTACAGAGAGAATGAATACCCTAATTTTAATATTTTTTATTACAAATTAAATATATTTAGAAATTCATAAATGAATCTCATCAGTTGATTTACATTGTAGATAAAACTTATACTAATGTTTATATTTTAATAATATATATATATATATATATATATATATATATATATATATATATATCAATCTTATCTCCTTTCTTATCACTTAAGATAAAGCAACTTTATCTTTTATCAACTAAAACATTTTTTTAACAATACATTTATTACTTACTTTGATAGCTTAAACTTATGTAGATTGCAGATTTAAGCATTTGACTTTGCTCTCTGCCAAGTTAAATGCCCCAACATACAATCAAAAACTTATCCTTCTTTCTTAGGTCAACCTTCTTTTCTTATCAACCAAAACCTTATCTTTTTCTAAATAATAAACCTATTACCTAGTGTCATAATAATACACCTATTACCTTACCTATTTTCATAGATAATCTTTCGTAATCACCTACTCAAGAAGTCACAGAGTCAAGGTTGACATATTATACCAGTATGAGTTGTGTATTCCAGCATACCTGTTATCATTCTCGTTATTTTCCTTTCCAATCAAATCCCCGCAACTCCCATTTAGCGCCGCGAATGCGAGGAATACACTTGGAGTCGACGCAAAACGTAGGCCCCTCAAGGAATTGAATACTTATAGATAAACTCACGAGTATAAACGTCATGGTTGATCTGGAGGTTCAATCCTCAGAGTTTATTGATTTCACAAATCCTGGCTGTAAGTTGATGTGATAATTTTGAAGCATGAACATAACAAGAGCCTCTCTCCTCAAGTAACCCAGAATTGAGATAATGAACTGTTTTGTCAATTACATCATTAATTTGTATTGTGAAAAGTTCTGCTTGTTCTGTGATACATTTTAACAATTTCCTTGTATGTTCTTGTCATTGACATGATTGCCGTTGAACACAGTTGTATTATTAGTCGACACCAATTACCAATTTATTGGGGTGAAGAAATTTGAAATGTAACGTTAATGGAAAAAACAAAACTGATATATTAAACAATAACAATAAATCCAACTGAGGTATGTCACTGGTTTAATATTAAATAAAAATACACTAAATCTATACATGAATTGTTGTATCTCCCCGCGCTGACCTAAATCCAACGCTCGGTTAAGATAATTGTACGAGAGCTCCATTATTTGTGGAATCGACGCTATGATCTTGTAGTATTTAATCTTATTTGACGTTATGGAAGTGATATTATTGGTTAAGATGAACGTACGAGATCTCCATTATTTCTGTAATCAATGCTATGGTATTTAATCTTTTGACGTTATGGAAGGTTTGGACATAATGTTATATGATGTAATGTTTTAATAGTGTGTAATTTTTATTGTTATTTAAGATAAGTTTTTAAGTATTTGATAATTTTAAGTTTAAGTGGAATTTATGTTAATTATTTTTTTAAAATACTATAACATATAACATTTATATCAAATTAAATTTCATCATCTAATTTCAGATTTGTTGTTTGTTTAAAATTAAATAAAATTATATTCAAATTTATATATAAACATTTATTTTCTTATAAGGATAGACATGTTTTTAATCATTCTGTCTACTCATTTTGTATTATTATTTAAAAAATCAAATATTTTTATATATAATATTTTAATATATTAAAATATATTTATTGTTTTGAATTTGTTATATTTCTATTTTCTCTAACTTTAATTAATTAATTGATCACTAAAACAATGTAGTGATTATGAAGGTAGTAATATATTATAAAATATATTAATTTACTAAAAAATAAATTAATTATTTTAATGCTTTAAAATTAATATATTAAAGCAGCTTAGATCCCTCATAGATTTAATACTTCTTTACTTTTGATCCGCCATTAAGATGTATCTATGCTGATGAATGCATGACAGAAGTGACATGAAGTTATCCATCTGATATTATGATAACCTATAATTTTTATTATCATTTAATACATATTTTAAATATTAGATAAATTTAAATTTAAGATAGATTACCTCAATTTGATTTTTTTAAACTATAATATACATATAGAAAAAATAAAAAATGCATGCACAACAACATTTTGAACTGTATATTATATTCGAACTGTATAGTACGTCAAGACTCAATCATAAACGTTACAATAAAGCATGAGATTGACCCATTCATTCTACACTCTGAACTCTTGAGTTTTGAAAAATTTAATTGAGAAATCAGTGTGAGTGACAATACGTTCCGAATACTCTCTAATAATGGTCAGGCCTCCTCTTGATTTGTTAATATCTGAGAATCATGTATCGTCAGAGGCGTGGATTGTATTGGTGGTACTCTCAGCAGTGATTATGGTGTCTATGGTGATTTTCTCATGCGCTGATGATGGAACTGGAAGCGAAGGTATAGGAGACAGCGGTGGAGGAGGTGGCTGTGGTGGCGGATGACGAGCAGGTGGTGGAGGTCGCTGCGGAGGTGGAGGAGGAGCCGGTGGTGGAGCCAACAGCGTAAGAAGTGGTGGAGGATTTTGAAGGGCAGTATAACCACTATCGGCAATACGCACCTCTAATTCCAACTCCAAATAAGATGGTTATATTATTACATGGTTATATTATAACACTTATTTCTATAAATTTATTTCAAATGGGATGGTTACTGTAACAGTTGTGTAGATACAGTTATTTGCATGTCATCGTATTGGAGATTGGTTTTAATTGTGGAAAAACGGAGGTCAATCGGGATGGGGTTTAGGTGATTACAAACGCCGAACACAAAGAAAACAAAACACAACGCACATTGCAGAATTGCGAACAAGTTGTGGGCCCAACAATTCGGGTAAAACAAAAGAACTCCGCAGACATTTAACAAGCAAGTCTCTAATGAGAAATGAGGCTTATTGGAATTCCGTGTTCCGTATTTACAAATACCCAATGCAGAAACAAAACATAACTATAATTGCTGAATTGCGAATAAGTTTATTTACAAATACCCAATGCAGAAACAAAACATAACTATAATTGCAGAATTGCGAAATGAGAATAAGCTTTGGGCCCACCACTTCGGATTCTGGGTTTTGAGACTAAAAAACTCCACTCAGTTTTAAACAAGTAAACTCCGAATGCCGAAATCACATATTGACTTGGGTTCAATGTGATTTTATATTAAGATTACCCGCACCAACAAATAAACTTGAAATAAATGTGGGACCGGGTTCCCAATCGGTAAAAAAAACAAAACAAAAAAAATTACTGTGTTTGCTCTAAACGAATTTTATAAGAAATAAAACGAGTTTACAAACTTAATGAAAAACAAAATATAAATGGAGAGAATACCTCCGAATGCACAATAACATTTTGATTACATGTTTTGGTATTTATACAAAAAAAACTAACATTAATTTCCTAATTCAAAAATTGCCCCTTCGATCTTAGAAAATATTTAATTGAGGCGGTGATGGTGTCTCATGGTCTGCAAAGGTTAAGGCGGCCACCGCTTGAGCTATAAGTAAATCGGTGCTTAATCCTCGAGTCTTGAAGGGTCAAGACGACCATCGATCCGTCGTTCTTCAGGCGGTGAAATGATTACTTATCCAACATACTCCCTCTTAATCATTTCAAAAACAAAACAACAAAAAATATGCAATACAAGATTATTGTTAACAAAGCATTACAACTTGTAGACCCCAATATTATCTCTATGAGTTTTAAACAATTCATTTCCCAAAGGCTTTGTAAATATGTCTGCAAATTGTTCTTCAGACTTGCTGAACTGAACATAAATTTTTTTACCATTTACCAGCTCTCGAATGAAATGATACCTTGTATCAATGTTCTTACTATGCTTGTGAAAAACGTGATTCTTTGATAGTGCAATGACAGATTTATTATCACAAACAATCTGAGTTGCACCATTCTGCTCATGCAATAATTCATTCAAGATTCTTCTCATCCATACAACTTGACACGGAGCTACTACTGTTGCAACATACTCTGCCTCAGTAGAAGATAAAGTCACTATGGGTTGTTTGTTTGATGCCCATTCCACTGCTCCAGATCCAAGATTGAACACATAACCATATGTGTTCTTTCTATCATCAATGGAACCTGCAAAATCACTATCAGCATATCTTATCAACTCAAATTTCAAGCTTGATTTGTATCGGATACCAAAATCAATTGTTCCAGCAATGTATCTTAGGATCCTCTTTCATGCTTGCCAATGAGTACTCTTCGGAGTCTCCATGAATCTGGAAATTAAACTTACAACAAACATAATATCAGGTCTTGTTGCTCTTAAATACATAAGGCTTCCAACCAATTTCTTATACAGAGTTGGATCAACATATGATCCCTCATCATATTTGCTAAGTTTGGTACTAGTTTCCATTAGTGTTGCAGCTGGTTTACAATTGAGCATTCTAAACATTTTCAATACTTCATTTGCATATTTAGTTTGACAAATGAAAATGTCATCATTAGATTCATCCACTTTAATTCCAAGGAAATATTTCATCAATCTTAAATCAGTCATCTCAAACTCTGTTTTCATGGCATTTTTAAAATCATCTACAGATAGATCTCCAGTAAAAATCAAGTCATCAACATACAGACAGACAATCAAAATTTTACCTTCCTGGTTTATGTATGTATACAGAGTTGGTTCACTTGGACTTCTATTGAATCCAACACTAATCAAGTACGCATCAATCCTACTATACCAAACTCTGGGTGCATGCTTCAATCCATATAAATATTTCTTTAACTTGTAAACTTTATCTCTATGCTTATCAATCTCATAACCCGAAGATTGTCCTACATAAACCTCTTCTTCCAAACATCCATTCAAAAATACAGAATTAACGTCCATCTGATGCACGATCCATTTATTTTGAGCTACAATAGCTAAGGCCATCCTCACAGTGTCAATTCTTGCTATAGGAGAAAAGGTTTCATTGTAATCAATACCGAGTTGTTGACTAAACCACTCAACTACAAGTCTTGCCTTGTACTTTTCAACTTCACCTTCTGCATTCATCTTAGTCTTATAAACCCACTTAACACTAATGCTCTTCTTACCTTCAGGTAAATCGACAGGATCTCAAGTGTTATTTCTTTCAATGGAATCAATCTCCTCATCCATTTCTTTTATGTAGACATCCTCTTTAGCAGCTTCATTAAAATTTACAGGATCACATGCCATTAATGAAAAATTTGAAATCGGATCTACTTCTTCACTATGATCATATAATTCTCTTAAGATTCTAGTCTTCTGACCTTTAAATATGTTTTTCATTGAAGCTAAAATAGGATTTGATTCGCTACTTACTTGTGAATCTGTTTGATGTCCACCATGTCCAGATGGCTCACCACGCTCATGAGTTCTTGGAGTTCTAAATTGAGATGGGCTGAAATCTGGTGTTTCCCTTATAGGACTTCTCGCTGCAGGCATATAAGCATGTGGAACCAACTGTCCACCACCTTCAACGTGCTCATCTCCATCATCATCTTCATGGGGTAACACAGCTCCCTCTGAAACATATTTATCAATACTTCCATCCTAGGCTTCCTCTTGTTTAAATTGAACATCTCTGTTGATTACATACTTCTTGGTGATAGGATTGTAGACTCTATATGCCTTATACTCTTCACTGTATCCAACAAAGATACATCTCTCACTTCTGTCATCCAACTTCCTCCTCATTTCTTTAGGTGCATGTGCATATGCTACATATCCAAAAATTATGAAATAAGAAACATTGCAAGGCTTACCGTCCAAGGCTTCTTGAGGTACGCGATTCCTAACGGTCTTGGTCAGACTTCTATTCAATATATAGACAAAGAAAACAACCGCATCTCCCTAATATTCATTTGAAATATGCTTCTCTTTCAACATGCTTCGAGCCATATTCATGATGGTCTGATTCTTTCTTTTAGCCACTCCATTATGTTGTTGAGTATATCGAGCAGTAAACTGCCTTTTAATTCCATGAAAATCACAAAATTCAATGAATTCATTCAGTTTATACTCATCTCGTCTGTCAGAACTCATTATCTTAATGGTTCGACCACTGTCATTCTTAACCATAGACTTAAACATCTTGAAAACTTCAAAGGATTCAGATTACTTCTTTAACAAATACAACCAAGTCTTCCTACTGAAATCATCAATAAAAGTCATAAAATAAACATTACCAATCAAAGAAGGTGTTTCAATACGTACACACAAATCCGTGTGGACAATTTCCAATGGAGATTTTGCTCTGTAGGAAACACCTGAAACAAATTTCTCTATGTGATGCTTCCCAAGTATACAACTCTCACAAGAGCCTGCAGGTTGCTGGATACAGGGAAACCCCTTTACCATATTCTTCTTCTGTAATAGATCTAAGCCACCAAAATGTAAATGACCATATCTCAAATGCCATAACCAAGATTTACCTAAACTTCCAACTTTATAAGAATTCAAAGAACCACTCAAATCATTTATCATAACAAGTGGAAACATTCTATTCTTGGTCATCTCTACTATTGCAATCAACTGTTTGTTGGGTAATTTATCATAGATTGTGCATACCTTATTCATGAAGAACACTCTGTATTTTTTCTCCAACAACTGTACAACACTAATAAGATTTCATTTTAAACCAGGAAATAAATAAACATCATCACTATTTCTCCTCAAATTATTCTGAGTGTAAATTACAACTACGCCTTTACCATTAACTGTAACCTTACATTCATTTCCAAGTTTTACTTTAGACTTAATACTAGTATCAATAGAAGAAAACAGATCCTTATTACAAGTCATGTGGTTATTGCAACCACTATCCAAAAAACAAATATCATTAGCACTTTCCTGGGTGACATTACAAGTCAAGAACACAGGATTTTGATCATCCTCAGACTCATTTGTGATATGTGCAGACTGTTTTCCAACATCTTCCTACTTCTTCCAACATTTGTTAGCAAAATGCCCAAACTTCTTCCAATAATAACATTGTACTTTAGATTTATCATACCTCTGATTTTCTTGCTGCCAGGGTTTGCTTATGCTCCCTCTTAAATTAGGAGGATTCTGCTGCAACTTCTCCTTAGACACTGATTCAGTTCTGTTGTCCCTTCGACCAAAAAATCGACCTCCTCTTCCACGATTTTAAGACCTTCCTCTGCCTCTACCTTTGGTAGCACACAGTTGGGATCTCAAAGCATGCTCCATTGATCTTTGTTCATATATAGTGTAGAGACCTAATTAACTCAATTCTATTAAAACCATAAATTGAAACAATAAACTTCTTCTTCTACACAGAAAACACAGTAATTTCTTTCATTCAGCATATAAGCATGTTAAATTAATTAATGACAACAATTTCTTAACAAAATGAAAATAACTTAACATAATAAGATTTAATTACCTCTTGCCGATGCTAATTTCTCCATTGACCTGGTTGTCTAGCCTGTTGCTTTACTGCTACCCGATGTGCTGACCAAATCTGCCCAAACCGTGTTTCCTTCCTACCAGCTAGGAGAAGCCTATCCGACTTCCTAGCTCTAGAATACAGTATGGATATCCTGGCCCCCGTGCCCAAAACCCCTAGCAAACCGGTGCCCCCTACTTCTGGTTCACCAAAAACCCATAAAACAAACTCCGCACACCAGAAAAATAATCACCTCCAACATAATGTCTTTTCCCCCCTCCTAATAATTCTTCCTCCTCCCCAAAATAATCCCTTCCCCCGCGAGACTCTTCTCGTCATATTCCCCCTTCATCGACTCTCCCCCCTTCATTAATTTCCTTATCTCCCCCATTAATATCTTATCCCTTAATTTATTATCTTATCCCCTTATATTTAATGTCTTATCCTTTTACTTAATGTTTCTTATCCTTTTATTTAATGTTTTATCCCCTCCCGCATACGTAAATCATTTAATTAAACAAATTAAAATTATTAACCCTCTTAAATTTATTACCCATGTAATTGAATGTGATAGGTAATTAATTAATTAATTAATCAAAAGTTATAACAATTAATTAATTAATAAATATTTAACTAATATTATTATGCCAATCTTTGTTTAATTAAAACCATGTTAGGACAATTAATTACCTGATTAATTTTACTTAATAATCGCTAAGCATATATTCAACTAGGGTTGTTACATACACCCACGCTTCAGGAAACTTCGTCCCGAAGTTAAGGTATCTTATGGTACAAAGGAAGAGAAGCATGGTTCACACATTCATAACAATTAACCGACATTATTAGTAAGTAAGTCAAGAAAACTCATATATACTAGTGTGCATGTACAAGAAATTCATGTGTAGCTAGTACATACAAGTCTCGTGCATGTACTAATAATCAATAACTATCACCCTTTAGTAATTTATGTATGCATCCAATCCAATCAACAAGACTAGTCTTTTATAAAAGACACAACCAATCAATTGTTTGAGAAATCCGTTAATTACAATTATCCGGTTCAACAATTTTATTTAGACAACTGTGGTTTAGTTACGAAATTATGAATATTCATATACACACATTTTATTTTTAGAAGGGAAAACATTAAATTCCACCATAAGACAAATCTCAATTCTTTCTCAACTATTTCTACTCATCCTTTCTCCCTAACTTACTTCAATCTCCATTCCTATCCTTTCTCTGCTAGACTATCTTGGAGCGTCAACTATATTAACCTAACTTCAAATAGAACCCGTAAGCGGAAGTGTCACTATCTCGACCAAGCTTCCCTAGCAGGCAACTGACAGTCATCATCACACATCTTGGGGAGCGTGAACTAACACCGTCCTCTCATGACTTTAGGTTTTGGAGGATACACTGTGGGAAATGCCTCCACCCCTCTTAATCATCACTAGGGTCCATACCCTATAGTGAAATATACAATGGCACCGTGTTGCTGGGGTTTTGTCATCGTTTATTCGGTTTTGGGCAGTGTCATCACCTGAAATCCTGCACTGGTCCACATATCATAGCAATGCATCCAACCCAATATAATTTCACATACTATATTCATACCATAATGTTTCTCGGCTAGTGGTCATGATATCCACTTTCATCATCATTACATTAGCTATTTCATAGCCCATAGCCTACAGATTAGTGTGTAACACAAACTCATACATTTCTATGCATTATCATCATGTAATTGCATACAATCATCATTTCTATTTTGTATCCTTGTACCAACAACTTAACATCAAAGTTTTTCAGTTAGAAATAGATCTCATAATATCCCATAATTCAATTTCGACACCCATTCATAAGATTATCATTTACCAAAATAGATTGCATCATATCCAACATCATTCTAATAGCATTTAAACATTCATTAAATTCACATTCTCACAATATGTCGCATCATATACATCATCATCAATAACATTTAAACATTCATAAAATTTACCTTCACATAATAGATCGCATTACATACATCATCATCAATAACATTTAAACATTCATAAAAGTTCATACATTTTAAAGTTCAAGTGTATCACTTAATAGTTTCATTGTGACTAGAAAATAAAGTATATAGGCCTCAGGTAATCCTGTCTATCTAAGTCAAAAGGTTGTGTTACATACACCCAACCTTCGAGAAACATATTCTTGAGGTGGTCAAAAAAGTGAGGGATAGTCTCGTCGTAGTGTCTCCGCGTCTTCCCAAGTAGCAGATCTTGGACTATATTTGTCTCACTGGACCTTAACTTGGTCTACCAGATGGTTTTTGAGTTGTCGGACTCTACGGTCCAATATGCGTAATGGTTCTACCGTGAGAGTTCCCACGTCCGATACCTGCAATTCCTTCCAATTTAGTTTATGGGATTATCAACAACATAATGACGTAAAAGAGATACATGAAATACATTATGAGTTTTATGCAAGTGGGGTGGCAGTATGAGACGATAGGAAATGGGTCCAATTTTCTCTTGGATTCTGAACGGTCCTATAAATCGAGATGAAAACTTTGTCCCCTTCCCGAACCGTATGGTACTCTTATTATCCCTGATACGAATGAAAACCTGGTCTCCCACTTCATAACTTCAGTCAGTTCTGTGTGCATCCGCATAACTTTTCTGCCTATCCTCTGCTTCCTTTAGTCTCTGCCTAATCTGAATCACCTCTTCCTCCATCTCTTGAATCAATTCTGGTCCAACTGTTACTCGGTCTTCTAGTCTATCCGAACTCAATGGCGTTCTGCATGGCCTTCCATACAAAGCTTCATAGGGTGGCATTCCGATGGAGCTATGAAAACTGTTATTGTAGGCAAACTCTAGAAAAGGTAGGTACTTCTCCCACTGGGTTTGATTATCCATGACATACATCCTCAGCATGTCTACCATGACTTGATTTACTCTCTTAGTTTTTCCATCTGATTCAGGATGATAAGTTGTGCTTAAATTCAACTGAGTCCCCAATGATGACTGCAAACTCATCCAAAACCTAGAAGTGAATATGGAGCCCCTATCGGAGATGATCTTCTTAGGTATCCCGTGCAAACGGATAACCTCACTTACAAACACACGTGCCACATCAATGAAATCGTAAGTGTCTCTAACCTGAATAAAATGAGAGCTCTTGGTTAACTTATCCACTATCACAAGAATGGCATTGTGTCTAAGAGATGTGAGCGGAAACCCCACAACAAAATCCATAGAGATGACTTCCCACTTGGACATAGGAACATCATGTGGTTGTAGAAGGCCTGCCGGGTGATGGTGGTCGCCTTTCACTTGTTGACACTCTAGGCATTTGGTGACAAAATGGACTACATCATGCTTCATGCCTACCCAGAAGAAGAGATTCCTCATGTATGCGTACATATTCTTCACACTTGGATGCGCACAATAAAGTGCTCTATGGGCTTCCTTCAGTATGATGCTTCAAATATCCCCATTCTCAGGGATGTACATCCTTCCTCGATATCTTAACAGTCCGTCTGCTTCCAGACTATATCCTTCATACTTTGGATCTAACTACCTCCCGCTCTGGAGGTTTGAAGTAACCTTTAAATACCAACTGTCTCCTTGGAGTTGTGTCAACACATGTTCCCTTAGATTGACCTTTAAGGGTACCAAGGAGAAGATACGTGGTCTCCTACTCAAGGAATCTACGACCACATTTTCCTTTCCCTTGATGTACAAAATACCAAAATTGTACTCACTCATAAACTCACTCCATTGCCTTTTCCTGGCATTCAGATCTCTTTGAGTGAAGAGATGTTTTAAACTTTGATGGTCTGTTTTGAGCTCAAAGTTTCTCCCCACAAGATAGTGCCTCCAAAGTTTCAGAGCTAGCATTACAGCTGCCAACTCTAAATCATGAGTCGCGTATATATATTCATGTTTCTTCAACTTCCTAGACGCATAAGTTATCACTCCTCCATCCTGCATTAGCACAGCCCCCAACCCTTTCTTCGAGGCATCCATGCAGACTGTGAAGTCATTTTCCATATCCGGTACTTGTAGAATTGGCGAACTAGCTAGTACCCTCTTAAGCTCGATGAATGCACTATCACATTCTTCTGTCCATTCATACCTGACACCCTTGCACTGCAAAGTGGTGATGGGTTTCGCTATCTTTGAGAATCCTTCCACAAATCTCCGGTAATAACCTGCTAGCCCCATGAAGCTTCTCACCTCATGGGCATTTTTTGGCACTGGCCACTCCATAATGACCTTTACCTTTTCTGGGTCTACAGAGATTCCTTTGTCGGAAATTATATGACCTAAATAATGAATTTCTTTCTGGAAGAAGGAACACTTTGACAACTTCCCATACAATTTTTTCTTCTTAAGGCAGGACAACACTACTCGTAGGTGTTCCTCATGTTCTCTTTCATTATTGGAATAGATGAGGATGTCATCTAGAAAGACTTGTACAAAAGAATCTAACTACTTTCAGAATATGTCGTTCATCTGAAATGTACTACGACAAACTCGTAATGTCCAAACCGAGTTCGAAAGACAGTTTTTGGGATATCGCCTTCCTTAATCCTTAATTGATGATACCCTGATAGCAAATCGGTCTTTGAGAATACCACTACTCCTTTAATTTGATCGAAGAGGTCATCTATTCGCGGCATTGGGTACCTATTTTTCACTGTAGCACGGTTCAAGTACCTATAGTCTATACACAGTCGTAAGGATCCATCCATCTTCTTTACAAAAATTACTGGTGCATCCCAAAGTGAAACAATGGGTCTTATTAGCCCTAAGTCCAGTAACTCTTTCAACTGCATTCGCAACTCACAAAGTTCTGGCGCGGTCATCCGATACGGAGTTTTGGAAATTGGTTCTGCACCAGGTTTTAGCTCCATAGTAAAATCAAGCTCCCTCTCAGGAGGTAACCCTGGTAACTCGCTCGAGAAAACATCCTTAAATTCTGACAATACTAGGTACTAATCCAATGAGGGTCCCTTCCTTTTGTTCACTGCTTCCACTACATATAGTCGACACCCTTGTCTCAAGCATCGCTTAACCTTCAGAGTTGATATAAAGCATAATGACACTTTTCTCCGTACACACTGGATCTCTATTGGTCTTCCCTCATCGTCGACACAAAGCACCCTCTTTGTGAAACAATCTACCAAGGCTCGATGAGATACTAACCAATCCATTCCAATTATTAGGTCATATGCCCAGAGAGAAGTGACATATACCTTCAACCTGGTAGTACACACTCCCAGCTCTACTATGCAATTATAAACACTAGGTCCTACCGCTTGTTTTTCCCCTGAAGCCATCTCGACTTTTTTAAAGTCATCGTGCTCATAGGCTGTCAACCCACTTTTTTCTAATGTAGATGGGGAAATGAAACTATCTGTCGCACCGAAATCAAATAAAATCTTAACATTGATATGATTTAGCGTACCTGATGACTCCACCACTGTGGATTGATGTTCGACCTGACGATTATTAACCGCTACGTAAATTTGGTGGCTGCTACTTGCTCTCCCCATCGGTGCCTTTCCTCCTCTATGCACGAATCCTGATTGTAACTTTGGGCATTCACGCTGGTAATGGGGTCCTCCACATTCCCAATAGGTAACACGAGATTGAACCTGGGCACTGTTATGTGACTGTCTCTAAAATGAGTTCATTCCCTTGGAACCCCTGCCCCTACTAGCTATTCCCTGAGATGGCCATGGACCTGTTTGCGTTGTTGGTGATGAACGAGATGCTGCACTCGCTTCCATTGAAATTCCTACGGCTACTGTCCTTGGCACGACTCTGTTGCCATATGGCGGTGGCCTTGAGCCCTCTCCCCTGGGAAATGTCCTCGGGGCCTTCCCTACGAATCCAGGATGATACGAAAATGTCGGCCTTGTACCCCCGGTTAAGTTCATGTGTTCCTCTGCATAATGCACATTTTCCACTGCTTCCGCTACTGAAGACGGTTTCCACATCCACACCATATCTCTTATCTTAGGGTTCAATCCATAGACGAAGCATTCTTCCTGTTGTTGGTCATTATCCATATACAAAACATATTTGACCAATTCCATAAATCTGATCTCATATTCTTCTACAGTTTTGTTTCCCTGTACTAAGGCATGAAATGCCCCCACCTGTTGTTCCTCGTAGTACGCTGGCAGATATTTCCTTCGAAACCTCTCCTCGAAAAGTTCCCAAGATACTGTGTCTGGGGTAAGGTGCAGTTGTCTTTCCAAGTTGCCCCACCAATTCAAGGCGTTGTCTCTTAACTGAAAAATTGCGATCTTTGCCTTTGAGTTGAATGCATAGTCCCTTAAAGAAAAACACCTTGTCATTCCTTCCAACCATGCTTTTGCGCATTCACTGGCACGACCCCCGACAAACTCTGGAAGTTTGATCTTCTACAATTCTCACATGATGTCTTCGGGTGGAGGTCCTCCCTCTGAATCCCTTGATGCTTCTGGATTACTTGTTCCATACGGTGGGGGTTCCACTTCGGTCCCTGCTGGTTGTCACCCCTTCAAAGTCTCATTAATGGCCTCTAATGAGCACAGTATGAGAGCTAGTTCGGGCGATGGTGGTGGTGGCACTGGTGGTGTTGGCGCTGCTTGCGATGACGCTCCCCTATCTTGAATCCCTTGAGTCCTGACCATCCTTTATGCTTTAACCTGCATCAACCAAAGTTGTTAGGGTGAGTTCAAGGACGTTTCAAATTGGTGCTACTCAAACTAGAAACAGGGTTAGGCGTAAGTTTTCTTTATTTGTCTGTAAACATACATTACTCTCTTAAGGGGATTGGCTAGGTTAGGATTAGGATTAAGCATCTGAGCTTGATTTATTTGCCTAAGAAAACTATTGACTCCCTGCATGGTAGCTACGCTAGCACGGTACCCACTCACTAATTCCTCTAACTTACCCTCTTAGTACGCATGAAGCCCCCTTCCCCTGGGTCATGGTTTAAGTTCTTAAACTTTTCGTTTAAATTATTTAATGTGATTTTGGACATAGTTAGTTATTAAATATATACTTTCTTACTTACTATAATTAATTAATGAGTCTAATTAATTAATCCCTAAAATCATTAGTTGAAATCATTAGAATAATTAGACTCAGCTTGATGCATAGGGCATAACCATCGCCCTGTGGGTATCCTTCTCAGAGGCTTTAAGCCTACTTTTGGACGTGTTCATCATGGTGGTGCCCCCTTGTGGGATCCTCTGTGCTATGGTGTTGGGTTTTGTGTGTTGAGTGGCTTTCCTAGCGCTCAGTCGAATGTGAGGCGGGAATGGGGTGTCCGTAGCTGGCCACGACAAGATGGAATATCCGCCATGGTTTTTGCGTTGTCGTTGGTTGTGGCTAGGCGCTGGTGCAAACTATAACCCCCCACGAGCTCCTCCTCCATGCGATTTCGACGCTTCCCATGCGTCTCTTCCCCTTTTCTCCTTCCTACTCGAATGGATCCGTCCCAAAGTCCATGTTGGAGGTCCTTATCGCGGCAGAACCGACGACAATGAATGCGAAAAACAAAACCAGAAACACGAATTGCCCCACGGAAGCGCTATCGCATCTGTTCATTTTCTTCTCGAAGGCACTACAGGAAGATGGCTGGAGCCGGGGGATGAGGGCCGTGAGCGTTAGCATGGACATTCCCAATATATATGAAAGGCAACCGATGGCTATCTCTCAAAATCGACCGAGGTACGAGTCTGCCAGAAAGGCTCCGGGCAGCGTTGCTAGGCTTGTGGTTCCAGACCAGGCATTCAGCATATTCGTAGCTACCACTTTCTTCATGTTGTATTTTGTTACCAAGTATATCACCATGTTCGGAGTTAAACCCACCACTGCCAGCCTCTCACAGGTCTCGTTCCTTTCCTCTTCCTATTATTTAACTTTCATATAATTTTCTTTTTTATCAAAACAAAATGGAGGAAGGATCCTGGTAGTTGGTACTCGGAGTCGACTGGTAGTTTGAGGAAATTACCAGATTAGATGGCTCAAGTTCGATTGACCGCAGGTAGAGGCACACAAGATACAAAGGCAAGCATTTGTAGGGTTTTGTGCATGACGACAACGAGGCGGATTGAAGGGTACTCGGGTCGTGTCCTTTGATGGGTATTTGCAGGATTACTCTGCCCTTTCTTGGCCAATTCATATATGGCGATGGTGCCTTTCTTCCTTTGTCTGCTGATTATAAATGGGATGACTTATACTTTCTAGTTTTTTTTTACTTTTTTGTTTGTTTGTTTAAATTAATATATATATATATATATATAGATATTTATTTTTACAATACTAAATCTAAAAGTAATATATATATATATATATATATATATATATATATATATATATCAAGTTTGGATCTAAATTTCCGTATGTTGGAAATTTAACCTTCAAATTGAATTGTTTTGATTTGGTTTTCTTTGTCTGTCTCTTACATCAAATTGGTAGCTTGAGCAGATTAACCGAGATATTGGTGGTTGGACAATGTGCAAGATTTCTATCCTACTACTCATATTCTTTTTTTTTGGATTTCTGGGTTCTTTTGGTTTTATGGGTTATTTCAAGGTTATTTTTGTTTTGAAGTAAAGAGATTTTGGCATGGCAGAGTTTTTTTTTTTTTTTTTTTTT
>ML802903.1:248416-262820 GCA_009831015.1 Picea engelmannii
TGGCAGAGTTTTTTTTTTTTTTTTTTCTTGTAATATGGAACCTATATGGAATTTAGGTTGCAAGTTCCTTTTAACTTAAGGAATGTTATTAAATTTATGGTATTTTTGGGCTATTTAGGACGAACAATTTATGTAAATGGTGGGAAGCCCTAGCTCTAAGTTTTGAATTGTAATCTAAGTTTTGAATTGAATTTCCCAAACATTATAGTGGATGTATTGAGGAAAAATTGTTCTTTGTATTGTTGACTTCTTTTCCTACCCATTTTGGGTATTTCTTTACACGTTAGTGGAGCTGGACCTTGGCCCTGAGGCCCAAATTTATATTTACTCTTATATATATATATATATATATATATATACAAATTATTTAGGGATTCACTAACTAAATAGAAGTGTTTAATTTCTCGTGTGGTTTATTTAAATTTCTGGGTGGGTAGGTAGGCCCTTTGGTCCGAGATTTTGAACCAGGGATCTGATACCATGTGTAGAGACCTAATTAACTCAATTCTATTAAAACCATAAATTGAAATAGTAAACTTCTTCTCCTATGCAGAAAATTCAGTAATTTCTTTCATTCAGCATATAAGCATGTTAAATTAATTAATGACAACAATTTCTTAACAAAATGAAAATAACTTAACATAATAAAATTTAATTACCTCTTGTTGATGCTAATTTCTCTGTTGACCTGGTTGTCTAGCCTGTTGCTTTGCTGCCGCCTGATGCGCTGACCAACTCTGCCCAAACCGTGTTTCCTCCCTGTCAGCTAAGAGCAGCCTGTCCGGCTTCCTAGCTCCAGGATACTCTATGGATATCCTGGCTCCCGTACCCCAAAACCCCAACAAACCGGTGCCCCCTGCTTCTGGTTCACCAAGAACCCATAAAACAAACTCCCCACACCAGAAAAATAATCACCTCCAACATACAGTCTTTTCCCCTCTCCTAATAATTCTTCCTCCTCCCCAAAATAATCCCTTCCCCCGTCATATTCCCCCTTCACCGACTCTCCCCCCTTCATTAATTTCCTTATCTCCCCCATTAATATCTTATCCCTTAATTTATTATCTTATCCCCTTATATTTAATGTCTTATCCTTTTACTTAATGTTTCTTATCCTTTTATTTAATGTTTTATCCCCTTCGGCATACGTAAATCATTTAATTAAACAAATTAAAATTATCAACCCCCTTAAATTTATTACACATGTAATTGAATGTGATAGGTAATTAATTAATTAATTAATCAAAAGTTATAACAATTAATTAATTAATAAATATTTAATTAATATTATTATGCCAATCTTTGTTTAATTAAAACCATGTTAGGACAATTAATTACCTGATTAATTTTACTTAATAATCCCTAAGCATATATTCAACTAGGGTTGTTAAATCTAGATATCTTAGCTTCATGAACAACAAGAGAACCAGTTAATTCATCAATTTTCATTTGACTTAAATCTTTAAATTCCTCTATGGGCACAACTACACGTTTAAACTTCTTCGGTAAATTTCTTAGCACTTTCTCAATAAATCTGTTATTCTCAACATCATCACCATACTGCATGAGCTAGTTCACAACACTCATCACTTGAGTCATGAAAGTATCAACACTTTCATTATCCTTCATCTTCATATTTTCAAAGTCCCTTCTCAAGTTCTGCAACTTGACTGTCTTCAACTCGGACACACCTTGATAACAAGTTTCAAGAATGTCCCAAGCCATCTTCAAAGATGCAACACTTGATATCTTGGTAAAAATAGATTCATTTAATCCTTGTTGGATTAATCCAAGATCCTTGTTATCCTATTTCCTGTTTTCCTTCAGTAAAACACAGTCAACATTAGAGAGAACCAATTATGCTGCTACATCAGCTGGCTCAACATAAACATAAATAACATAGGTCCATAAATCCTGAGAACATAAAATCACCCTCATTCGAATATACCAAGAGTCATATGACTTCTCGTTGAGGACAAAAACCTGCACTTGAGAAGAACTACTACCAGACGCAACCATTTATATAAAAATTGAAAGAAATTAAACAAACCATCACACAGGAAAAACAAGAAGGTAAAATTGGGCACCAATAAGAACTATCTGCATTGAACTGAACAAATAGCAGAATGGACCACAGGCTCTGATACCAAATGTGGAAAAACGGAGGTCAATCGGGAGCAGGTTTCGGCGATTACAAACAGTGAACACAAAACAAACAAAACACAACGCTGAATGCCGAATCAGGAAATGCGAAACAAGCTGTGGGCCCAACGCTTTGGGTTTTGACGTTTGGTAAAACAAAAGAATTCCGCGCAATTTAACGAGGGGTTTCGACGTTTGGTAAAACAAAAGAACTCCGTGCACATTTAACGCTCAAGTCTCGAATGCAAATTAAGGCTTACAAATACCCAATGCCGAATTGCGAAATGCTAATAAGCTTTGGGCCCACCATTTCAGGTTGGGACTAAAGAACTCCACGCACTTTTAAATAAGTAAACTCCAAATACCTAAATCACATATAGACTTGGGTTCAATGTGCTTTTATATAAAGATCACCGGCACCCACAAATACACTGAGAATAAATGTAGGACTGGGTTCATAAAAATAAAAAAAACCCAAAAAAAAAAAAAAAAAAATTGTGTTTGCTCTAAACTAATCTTATCAAGAAATAAAACGAGTTTACAAACTCAATGAAAAACAAAATATAAAGGGAGAGAATAGCTCCGAATGCACAATAACACTTAGATTCAAAGTGTAATTTTTCAGATCAACAGATTACAATCCGTTTTGGTATTTATAAAAAAAAAAAAAACTAACATTAATTCCCTAATTTAAAAATTGCCCCTTCTATCTTAGAAAATATTTAATTGAGGCTATGATGATGTCTGGTGGGCTGCAAAGGTTAAGGCCGCCACCACTTGAGCTATCAGTAAATTGGTGCTTAGTCCTCGAATCTTGAAGGGTCAATACGGCCACCGATCCGTCATTCTTCAAGCGGTGAAATGATTACTTATCCAACATTAATGCATAACTTATTTTATGAGACGAGGGTTTTGCATTGGCCTGTTTAGTGGCCTCTGTTTTCATTTGGATTTACTGCTTTGTCTTCGTAAGATAAAGGTTTTATCAAATAATCCAGTTGCTGGAACAATATATTCACCTTTCTCTAGCCAACAGTGCTATAAACAGTTACTTGTGCCATGGAGCAATTATTTTATACAGTGTATTTGTATCCACTGGTGTTTTGGATGGATGATCAGACGTTATTTTCTATGTTTCTTTGTCACAGAGATTGCAATTTTAACAAGAAGCAAACTTCGGGCTCTCAACGTTTGCAATTTTAACAGCATGCAAACTTCGGGTTCTGAACGTAGGTTATTGGTCGGCTACCAAGGAATACCTTACGACTAGATTAGTTAGGGTTATCTAGCAAAGTTACTCCTACAGCCATTCATTTTATATTTCAACATAACGGAGAGTTTCGGTTACGAAGGTAGGTTATTCTTGGAAAAACAAGAAAGAATTTACATTAGTTTAGCTGGGTTATTTAGAGAGACTATTCATAAATGCAACAAGGAATTTGCAAATGTCCTTTGACTAGGTGACGTAGAATTTGTAGTCTAAGAATAGAACTGTAAAGAAGAATAAAATTGTTATGTGAGCCATAGAGTAGCGAAAGTGAAAGAGAAACGTTGATAGCATGTTCAAGTAAATTGCAGCAAGAATTTGTAACTGTATAATAATACGAATAGACTATCATTGTATTCCTATGTATGTGTTGAGTGTTTGTGCAGAAAAATGAGTGTTGGGGAGACTATCATTGTATTCCTATGTATGTTTTGAGTGCTTGTACAGAATAATGAGTGTTGGGGATATTTATTGTATATTCTAATAATAAGACCAAGATCGTCAGACTGCTAAATCAATTTGTATTAGAGTTAGTAACAACTATGAGATGTGAAAGAAGAGAGTGGGAAATGATTTCATAAAAATTCAAGAAAAAAAGAGGGGATGATAAAACAGGAAATTGCTAGTAGAGAACAGGGATGCTAGACAGTGCTTAAAAAGAGCAAGTTGTTGAGAAGAGGTTGCTTGGAAAACATAAAAAAATGGAAATCCATCAAAGAACGATACAAAATTTTGCAAAAGAGTGCAGTGTTGTAGAAGAAAGAGAGGGATGTCGCAAAAGAAGAGAACTTGAATGTTATCTACTCGCTTAGCATTCGGCCAAGGAAATTCACCAATGCAAACATTAATTAGTTTACACAAATTAAAAATATTTTTCTCTGTTTTCTATTTCACTATGCATTAAAATTCTGATTGTGTATTACTTGTATATTATAATTTAATTTAAACGAGGAATACAAAATATTAAGAAATTAATCATATACAAAACAATAACAAAAATGTTTTATTCTATAATCCTCTAGATCTAAGAACATACTTCATGTTCGTCTTCCATAAACTCCCTCAGTTTCAAGTATCTATGTCAATTTCATCTCACAATCTTCCCTTTCTTATTCTTTGATCTTTATTTTTAGAATATCCCTCAATTTCTCCCGTCTCCCTTTTCCAAAGCTGTCTCCCTTTTCCTTTGGAAGGATAAAAAATTATACTCGAAAGACTTCTTTCTTATCCTTTGATCTTTATTTTTAGTATATCCCTCAATTTCTCCCGTCTCCCTTTTACTTTGGAAGGATAAAAAATTATACTCGAAAGACTTCATTGCCAAGATCTATGCCTCTTCCATATTCCTCACACATGCCCCCAATGTTGCCAACAAAACCTGGAATGTAACTACCCCTTATGAAGAACCCCAAATGGATGCCACATCGCATATTTCTGTTTGTTTGGTTCTCCATGCGCCACACAAATTTTTGTTGGTACCTCATTCTCCAATTTGGAAACAACTTTCTTTATGATCGCTCTCTTCTTATTTATTCTATGAAAAGGTCGAGGCTTCTCTTGCAATGTATAGGTTTTGATGTGATCTTTGAGCAATTCCTTCATTGTCCATGTATTTGTGTTATCCTTTGTGAAGTGGAGAACATGTAGCATAGAAAGGTAATCTCATTTCCTTTGCATTGTCATAAGATTTTCATGTGATTTGCAACACTTTCAATATTTTATGTGTTGGTGGCTACTGAGATAGTGTTACTCTTTCATTCCTGAGCCATTTCTTTATATTTGATATTTGAAGTGGAAAGGTAACTCCTCCACTTTGTATTTACCCATCCCTCCATATTCACAAAGCTCCACTTTCCCAAGGATTAAATTTAAGACTTCTACTTGGGCATTGGAAAGGGGATTTAGTCAAACTTATGAAAAAGTTTAACAAAGTATTGTAACTATAAAATCTATATTTTTATCACTAGAATCAAAACATAAAATTCATTTTTTCTAGTGTAGCTAGAAAGGTAATGGGTGAGTTGGAATGACTCATAGTAATAATAGTGGAGACCATTCAATTCAATGTAAGGTGTAAGAAAACTTACTATTTGGGTCTTTTAATTTGGATTATATTATAGAGAAAGTTTTGTAAATATTAATTTTATTAGATTTTGTTTTGAATAGGAAATTCAGATATAAAGGAGTAAATCGTTATTCCATGGGAGACTTAAAAGGATAAATACCACGAGAGAAGTTAGATACTTGTGAAGAGAAGCTATCTAGAAAGTTATGGAAATTTTTCATTCCCTATAGAATATCCCTATAAAATAATGGTCTTGGCTGGTGGGTGACAAGAGAAAGGGATTTGTCTTTTCTAATATGTGGTTAGGAGTAATTGGTTTTCTATTCAATTAGTTTTCATATTGAAATGGGTTATGTGATTTTTTTTCTTGTTAGATGTTAAATCATTACTATTCATCTCTATTTTTTTTCTAAATTTATTATTCTTTTGTGATTAAGAATGAATGAAAAAGAACCATAACTTTATGTCAATAATGTAGATATTAAAAATTGCAAAAGATTAAATAGTAGATTAATGTAGATATTGGAAATTGAAAAAGATTAAATAAAAGAGCATTATTCTAGTAGTAGAACATATATTTTGTGTGATTCATTATTTTGAATAACTTATAAACATGAAGTATTATAAAATGACATTGAACAACACAATTGGCATAAGTGTATTCTTTTTATATATATTTATGTAGTACAAATAAAATATTACATTTTAACTCTCTATATGGTTTAGACTTTATACTAAACAAGTAATGTTATAAGAAGATTTTTTTCTCTAATCTAATTTTATAAATCAAATAATAAAACCTATTTGCAAAAAATAAGAATATATTTATATATATATATATAAAACATCAGTTAGATTTTTATTTTTATATATTTTTCTTTTCTCCATAAAAAAAATTACGATGAAAATTGAGGTCTTCTCCGTAGGGTAGGTGTGGTCTTCTCTGTAGGGTAGGTGTAATCTACGTAGGGTAGAGGATTGGAGTCATTTGGAGTAGGGGAGTTTCAAGTTGTATGGAATATGTCAAACATTTTCATTCCTTACACTGTTCCGAACAGATTGCTTTTCTCCATAAAAAAAAATTATGGTGAAAAGTGATAGTGCATCTATATAAAATAAATAGGTTAACCTAATAAGTCATGAAAATTATATATATATATATATATATATATATATATATATATATATATATAAAACAAACCCTTAATAGTCTTAGCTCGAGTTTAATCTTCAATATTAAAAAGAATAAGGTTTTAACAACTAAAATTTAACATAATAAATAATGAAAATTATATATATATATATATAAAACAAACTTTTGAATAGTTTTAGCTTGAGTTTAATCTTTAATATTAAAAAGAATATGTGAGCCTGCTCACATATAATATATGTGAGTCTGCTTACATATATTATATATGAGAACCTGCTCAAATATATTATATATGAGCCTGTTCACATATAATATATGTGAGCAGGCTCACATATATTATATGTGAGCAGGAATAGGGTTTTAACAACCAAAGTAGTTTTAGTTCGTTGTATATTATATGTGAGCAGGAATAGGGTTTTAACAACCAAAGTAGTTTTAGTTCGTTGGACTCTAAAGTAGTAGCGACCTCTTTGTGGATAAACATGAAAACCAAGAATGGTATAAGTGTAAAAAAAAAAACCCTTCACCGGACGCTATAGTCGAGATGGGTATCCTCATTAAATTATAAACAAGTTAACAATGATAATAATGGCCTCAAGCTATAAACCCGTGAGCTTATATATACAAGTTTAAGCATGGATATATTTGAAAATAAAAGTCTAATTGTAAAAAAACCATGTGCCAAACATTTTTGTGAAATGCAAGTCTTGGCTTGGGGGTCGAACACGATGAGACTAGACTCTCTATTGTTTGCATAGGATCCAAACCCACGAAATTTCTAGTAAAGTCCTTCAAAAACCATAACGAAGAACTTGTTAGAAGTGTGTTTGAACTCATGGTAAGTAAAATGATAGGGAAACTCTGTAAATATAAAGATAACAAGTACACGTTACATGGGTTAAGGGTTTGCAACATTTCTTATGAAAACGAGAACACCATAGTCGATACCCTGGTTATTTACACCATTTGTTGGGTAAATTTTAGTAATCACTTAAAGGGATTCGACCTTGAAAAATCTGTGCAAAGTTAGGTAAGTATTGAAATAACCAAACTTGAGTTATAACCCCAATGAAAATAATGATAGAGCTACCACATAAACTGGGATAACAGTTCATTACCTGGACTTTGTTGGAACATGCCTAGGCCGACCATTCCACCCTTTTATGTCTTCTATAACTTGCATTAAAACAAAAACAAAAAATGGTAAGAAAAATGTTCTTGTGCAAAGGAACTAAACTTGTTAGATTAAAAACATTTGATTGAACAAGATTCAAGCACCCAACAAATATTACCATAACTTATCATCGATAGAAGCATCGGTTGTAAATGATTCCATCCTTAATCAACATGACTCTGTTAATAAAACCCTGGTGGTTGAGAGAGAGCGCGGAGCTCTTCCTTCCATAACCTCCCCCAACAATGAGCACGAGAGGGAAACTAGAGCCAAGTCGTATCGATGGGCAGAGTACTGAAGGACCAAGTACTAACTGTAAGTGTTATGAGTCTTAGAACGTGGCTACTTTAACTTATTTTGCAGGACACTAAGGTAATCGAACTGGACTTCACTTGAAGTCTTACTAATGGTCAATGATTTTGAACTTAACAAGTCACCTAATCGAACCATTAATGCGAAGCTAGGTTAGTAGGGTATGGGTATGTCAAATCTATGAGAAGTTAAATTATATGATTGTGATATTTAACTTGCAATAAAGTAAATAAAGATATAGGGTATGTGTAATGATGATGATGAAGAATTGAATTGGTATCTGATCTTAAAAAGGTAAGTGATTATTTGGGATTTTTTAGAATTTTGTTTTTGTGTTTGAAATGTATTAAGAAAAGCTTTACAATATCATCATAATTTTGTTGAGTTAAGAAGTTGGGAAGATTGATAGTGTGACAAATATCACTAAAAACTCAATATTTATGATATAGTATGAAGGGATAAATATTAACTAAATTAATAGGATTATTGTATATATATATATAAATCATTTTAACAATTATATGAGTCAAACATATAATTTTTTAAATAAAAGTATAGGAGTAAGCTATCTAATTTAGTAAGATAGTAGCCTATAAATTGTCTAGGAGATTTGAAATGGAGTTAAAATAAATAAAGAAAAATAGCATCGGATATATAAGGTAATAGTTTACATTGAGTTAAACATATATGGTATAATTCGAAGTTAGTAAATTTACACAAAAGACAATGAGAAAATAATTAATGGAGAAATTTGCCTAATCTTAAAATGAAATTGAACATAAAAGGGGACATGGTTGAAATAAATTATACGTGAAAAAGGAACTTTGTGAACACATACTCATGGGATGTTGAAGTAGTGTTTATTATTGAATACAATATTCTCACCTTGTCTAGTGGTAACACCATGATCATTAACAAATGTTGATATCAAAAGCGAGAAATGCATACTTTAAGCAATCGTATATGTATGAAGATAATACATATTTATATTGTTAAATTATTAATTAAAAAATAATAATGAATGGGAGACATTATAAATGGATATGATGATGGAGAAAAACAAGTGTCATGGCTAATGGCTAATGATGTTGGAAAATAAACATCTAGGGTCAACAAATATATGTGGAGCTTAACAATGAGAAACCATAAGAAAACTTTTTAGAAATGTTGAAAATTTTATGTAGCATAAGGGCACAATTACAGAGCCTCAATGGTGACAATGAAAAATTGCTTAAAGAACATGAAGAATTGAATGAGATCCTACTAAAATATATGACTGAAATGAAATAGAATAGAAATGTAGGACAAAACTCCATCAACCCTAAAAAAGAATTTTCAAATCAAGAGTCACAAAAGCATAAAGAAGAACCAATACTTGATGATAAAACAAAGTTGTTAAGTGAATATGGTAGTGAGGATAACTCTGAAAGTAGTACCTTACAAAATATTCTACCCAAAATGAAGAAAATAAAGTCTCATGATAACAAAATTATTGGTGATTTTAAAAGGATTAGACCCCCCATTTTTTATGGAGAATCAGAAGAATGAGAAGAAGTTGGCTTCTAAACATGGTTAAGTATTTCCAAATTTATAGCTATCTAGGGAATATGAAACATAGGTTGGAGGTGTACAAATTGAATGGTAAAGATGCCATTTTTATTGAAGATTTTTTCAATAAATTTGTGAATTTAGTGAGAAATGTACCTTACCTTAGAGAGGAAAAGGAAAAGGTTCAGTAGTTTATGAGTTGCTTTCCTCAAGCATATAAGGATAAAATTGAGTTCCTTAGTCATAATCTGAGTTGTTCTTCACCCAATTCAAACAGACGACTAAAAATTAAATAACATGGCAGAATAGGAATACAAACAAGTTTGATCATAGAAAGAAGTGATTTAAACATACAATACCAACCTCACATAGTGCACTAGTTAGGAGAAACATATTCAACGGAAAACAATGTGTATGAGCTCATAACAATAGAAAACCTACACATTTGGTAAATAATATACATAGGACCCATTACAATGTTGGGATTGTAAATAACCTCATTTTATCAAGATTTTTCTCTAAATAAAAATAGAAATATGGAATTACACAACATTGAGGAAGCATCGATAGTAAATAATTTGGCTAGATGTTCCCTAGAAAATTGGGACTTTAAGTTATGTGTCACCTACAATGAAGGTTGTAAACTTGATATAACCAAACACAAGAAATCTTTGCTAGTCCATTTATCCACCGGAACAAAGCATAAGGTCATTGAATTTGTAAAATATTGTTTAGTGACTATGGATTAAACAAAGACTAAGGTAGATCTAAACATTCTACCTTTAGAGTCCTTTGATTTACTCATAGGAATTTATTGGATAGAAAAACATCAAGATGTGGTAAATTGCAGTGACAAAACTTTCAATTATTTAGATGATTTTGGAAATGGTAAGATAGTGAAAGGAATACCACGAGGTGTGATAGTGAGACAAATATCATTGTTACAGCTGAAACAATATGAAAAGAAAGGTTGTGAGATTTATGTTGTGCATGTATCTAGTACTGTCAAGAAACTGAATAAAAATATGTTAACTAAAGATCCAATATTAAACAAATTTCAAGATGTATTCAATTTCACTATCAATTTAATGTATGTATATGCATCTATATCTAAATCCCCTTAAGAGATGATTACTCTAGAGTTGATGGATAAGCAATATATCCAACTTAGTGTGTTTCCATGGGGAGCACCAATTATGTTTGTTTAAAAGAAAGATAGAATTTTCATATTGTGAATTGATTACAAAAACTTAACAAAATGATGATTAAGAATAAGTATCCATTACCTCGCATTGATGACATTTTTTTATCTAGTAAGCGAAGGTAACATCTTTTCAAATATATATTTAAGATTACCATGGTTCATATTAAATAGGAGGACATACATAAAACCTCTTTTTGGACTAGATGTGGACATTATGAGTTTGTAGTTGTACCTTTTGGCTTAACAAATGCACCTGCTACATTTATGTGTCTAATGAAAAATGTACTAATGAAATATTTAGACAAGTTTTTGATTGTGTTCATCGATGACATATTGATTTATTCAAAGAATAAAGAGGAAAACAAAGAAAACTTAAGAGAGGTTCTCCAAACACTTAGAGAGCATCAATTGTATGCCAAGTTTGGTAAATGTGAATTCTATCAGGATAAAGTGAAGTGTTTGGGATATGTAGTCTTAGGAGAATGGATTTCAGTTAACCCATAAAAGGTCAAATAAATCCTAGATTGGCGAGTGCCAAAATATGTGTCATTCTCCAATATTTTATAGGCATCAAAGGATATTATCATAGTTTCATATAAGTTTTTTCAAAACTTTCCTACCCAATAACCTCTTTGAAAAAAAGGGAATTAGATTTAAATGGACTAAAATATGCGAGGAGAGTTTCGAAATGTTAAAACAATTGTTGACAACAACACCTATCCTAAGGATAGCATACCCACATAAGGACTGTGTAGTATGTAGTGATGCATCACTAGAGGGATTAGGAGGTGTATTAGTACGATATGACTATGTAATCGCATGAGTCATGTAAATTGAAACCTCATGAAAAACATTATGCAACACATGACCTGGAATTGACTACTATTGTTCATGCATTAAAAATGTAGTGAAACTACTTTTTGGGTAGGAGATTTATGTTAAAAACTAATAATATCAACCTTAAGTACTTCTTTGAACGACAAAATTTAAATTCACCATAAGGTATATGTTTATCTTTCCTTAGAGAATATGATTTTGAAATAAAACATATTAAATGAAGAGAAAATAAGATAGCATATGCACTTAGCATAAAATCAAATGCAATTTTTAGTAGTTATGCACAATATGATTTGAAATAGAGAATTAAATGTACAACTAAAAGTGTTGATTACAAAAAAAATAAGAGAAAAAATTTGAAAAGATAATTCCATAGGGGATGATTTAAAATTTATTTATGATCAAGAGGGTCTAGTACAATACAAAGGTAGAATTTGCATCCCAAACAACATGGAATTTAAAAACTTGATTTTAGTGAAAGTACATAAGAAACCATATTAAGGACACTCTAGTTTCTAAAAGACCAAAATACCATGAAAACAAAAGTGGGTAATTACCTAGATTGATGCCTAGAGTGTTAACAAGTTAAAGTGGAGGACCATCACCTTGCAGGATTACTACAACCTATACCCATTCCTAAGTTGAAATGCGAAGTGATTAGTATGGAATTTATTACAGGACTACCTATAAGTAAGAACCATAATGACTCAATAATGGTGGTAGTAGATAAACTTACCAAAGATGCACATTTTATACCTATAAAATCTACTCACAAGGCCATAAACATTGCAAAGATTTTCATGAAAGAAATGTTTAGATTACATCGTTTACCCAAAAATATCATTTGAGATAGGGTTGGGAAGTTCGCTTCAACCTTTTGAAAAACATTGTTCATTGGTTTGGACACCACACTGAATTGTAGTGCCACATATCATCCGAAAATCGATGGTCATACCAAAAGAACTAACCAAATAATAGAGAATATGTTGTGAATGTAAGTAACGGACTTCCCCAAAAAGTGGTAAGATTTCCTTCACTTGGTTTAATTTTCATACAAAAATGGTTATGAGACATCATTAAACATGAGTCCCTTTGAAGTGATGTATAGAAGGAAGTAGAAAACACATGTTAGTTGGGACAATCTATTTGATAGAATTAGTCTCTAGGTGTTCACGAACAGATGTTAAAATAAATGGAAACAATTATTCAAAAAGAAAAGAAGAATGTAAAAAGTTTCAAAGATTTAAAAAAGGTACATGCATAATAAATTGTGGGAGATCATGTCTATCTAAATGTTAAACCCGTAAATAGTTCAATCAATTTAGGAAGGAGTTCCAAGTCGTCACCAACATATTGTGGTCCATTTGAAGTGCAATGGCCTATCATTTAGCACTACCAGAAAATCTAAAAGTATAAAATGCATTTCATGTTTCATTATTAAAAAAATATGTACATGATGTAACAAATATTGTAAATTGGAATGTTATTCAGATGGAACCCGAAGGTGATTGGTGGAACTAGAACCCGAAGGTGAGTTGGTGGAACTGCTATGCATTCTCGACATGAAGGAAATTTTGTTCTGGAGAACCAAGTTTTCTCTTAGGTTAAAGTGTCGTGGAGACACTTTAGTCCCACTTGAAATGGAAGAAGCCATCAAGATCTTGGATAAATGAGATTCTAAGTTGGGAACACCATGGATGGTGTTCAATTCAAGGGGGGGAGGATGTAATATCCCTTTGTTATTGAGTATTTGAATACTTTAATTTGGATTATATTATATTGAGAAAGTTGTTTAGAGAAAAATACTTATGTTAAACTCATATCAGCATAAATATTTATGATGAGGAATATTTTTGTAAATACCATTTTTAATCTATTTTATTTACCCAGAGACTTATAAAGGAGTAAACCATTATTCCATGGGAGAGTGAAAAGGGATTAAAACCAAAAGAGTAAATATTTCCATGAGGAGAAGGGAAAAAAATATTCCTAAAGATGTGGGATGTGAGTGAACAAGCTAGCACACACTTAGGATAAGAAGATTCCCTAGGGTTAGGGATGAGGCTAACTTGGAAAAAAAACACCCAGAAAAGATAGTATTCTCCTTGTTAAAACAAGAAAAGACAAGTATAGAGGAGGCAAGACACTATTGACTACTTGTGAAGAGAATTCAAGTTTGATAGTTCTAAGGAAGAGTCAAACTCTCAATTTATTTAGAGAAGATTATTGAAATTTTTAGTCCCTATAGAATAATAGTTTTAGATGAGATTTAATTTATATGGTCTATGATTAAGAGGAACTCGTGTTCAGATTAATTTCTTAACTATTATTCTTTCCTACTAGATGTTAAATCTTAATTATTCATCTCTATTTTTGTCTCTAAACTTATTATTCTTTTCTCGCTAAAAATGAAAAAAGAACCATAACATTATGGCACTATTGTAGATATTGGAAATTGCAAAAAATTAAATAGTAGAGAAATATTGTAGCAATAAAACATATCCTTTATGTGATTGATTATTTTGAATAGTTGATAGAGAGGATGTGTTTATAAAATGACAAAGTACATAGAAATTTATTTTTTCTTTATATATTTTTGAAATATATATAAAAGATTACATTTTAATTCTCTTTATTGGTTTAGACTACTTGTTTACTCGATAAAGTTACATGGAGTTTTTTTTTTTTTTTTTTAATATAATTTT
>ML802903.1:264175-280569 GCA_009831015.1 Picea engelmannii
ATTAATAATTTGAAAAATTCTATGAGTCAATCATATAATTTGTTAAATGAAAGTCTAGGAGTAGGTTATGTAATTTAGTAAGGTAGTAGCCTATGAATTGGCTAGGAGATTTGAAATGGAGTAAAAATAAATAAAGAAAAATAGCATTTTAAGGTAACTGTCTCCATTGAGTTAAAGAAGTATGGTATACTCGAAAGTTAGTAAGTTTATATAAAATATAATGAGAAATAATTAATTGAGAAATTGTTATGATCATAAAATGAAATTGGACATGAACTGAAAGAAAAAGGGACAGGGTCTAAATAAATTCTACATGAAAAAGGAACTTTGCAAACACATACTCATGGGATGTCGAAGAAGTGTTTATTATCAAAGACCAGATTCTCAACTTATCATGGTAACACCAGTATCATTAATGAATGATGATAATTGATCTCAAGCAATACCATGTAATATACCTCAAAATTAGCTAAAAAAATAAAATATTATAGACGGGAAAATAACTATGAGACTTGTGATCCATATTTTATGAGAAGAACGAAATGACTACAGATTATTAATAGATGCTTAACACAGAGTAAGAGAAATGCAGTAAAATTGATTTTCTATTCAATAAGGAAATAAGTTGAAACTGTAAAATGTAACGAAAAACAAGCTTGCTCGAATGGTGGCGGCTTATCTCTGAGAAAATATGTGACCACTGTGCTCATTGGCAAGAAGATGGTTATAATGAGGCTCTTAAGGCCTTTTACAATAAACATGAATGTAAAAAACCATAGACATCCAAAAATCTAACCCTAGGAGATTAACGTGGGCTTCGTTTGGGTAAGTTAGTACATCAACTTCTCGGGGTCGTAACTTTTTCATACGATCTTCGTTTTAGGTGCACGATAGCCCATTGGAAAGGTATAATAGAGAAGAAAAATTTCCGGCTGACCGAGATCAATGCCTTTGATAATCACTTGGGCCCGAAATCCCAAAAAACGTCGTTTAGGGCCTCAAAACAACCCCAGAAGCTTGGAACCCAAAAAACTAGTGAACAATTGCCAAGGTGGAAAATTGTTTTCTAAGACAGTGGAATAGGTGGGTGATCATCGATATCCACCTGAATCAATCCTCCCTCCTTAGGAAGCAATGGTCTCCATTGCATTGAGTTCCCCCATTAGATGAAAAAAATTATGCTGAATTTGTCCCCGAGAAAGCCTCTTGCCTTGGTGTAGGAGCTGCCCTGCTTTGATGACTCGATAAAGATGGATACTTTTCTCTCAAGTTCCCTTGATATGTGTCTACACAATCCGATCATTGGTCGATGCCTGTTGTATGTAGTTGGGGTTGAGCTCTGTGGGTGTCAGTTGTTCTGCTACTTCTAAGGTGTCCAATAATAGTGGGAAACGAGGCCGAAGGAGATCCATGTTGAAAACTAGGTGTAAGCCAAGGAGAGGAGGAATGTTGAACTCAAAATCATTATCCACCACAGCCTTGGTGATGGTGTATGACCCATAAAAAAGTGGGTGAAGATTCTGATGGGGTTTTGCAAGGTGTTCTTTATGCAAGTGCAACCAAACTTTGTCTCCCACCTAAAACTTATGTGGCACGTGATGTTGATCATGGCATTGCTTGTACTTGTCATTGGACTTTTGTAGGATATACTGAACCTGTGGGAGGATGTGTTGGATCCACTTAATGAATCGAGTGGCTTTTTTAGCTTTAGTTGGAGTACGAGATGAGTCAGTCGAGGTGACCAGAAGGGGAAGTGCAACATGTATGGGACCCAATGGTTGGAATCCAAACCCCACTTGAAAGGGGATGTGGTCGATTGAACTATGCAGGGCTCGACTGTAGATATGATGGACATAGGGAAGACTCTCATCCCATGTGCGAGGGTGCTTGGAATTATACATGTGTAGGATATGAACGATCATTCGATTTATGACCTTGGTTTGGCCATCTGTCTTGAGGTGGAAGGTCATGGATTTGGTGAGCTTGGTGTCCAACAATGACCAACGACTCAACCAGAATGTGTTGAGAAATCGACTGTCCCGATCTGAGACACTGGTTTGTGGGATTCCAAAATGTGCCCAGACTCATTCAAAGAAGAGCTTTGGAGTGGCCTCTTCTGTGATGCTCTTCTTGCAGGAAACTAGAATCACCATCTTAAAAAAATGATCAACAACCACAAAAGCACAATCATTTCCCTGCTTGGTGGACGGGAATCTTGACATGTAGTCCATTGAGATGGATTCCCATTGAATGTCAAGAGTAGTAAGAGGGTTGTATAGGCCTTGTTTCTTAATGGTCGATTTTGCAATAATGCAGACATTGCAGGACCTGATATACTTGATGACCTCATGTTGAAGTTTCAGCCAGTAAAAATGTTTTTGTAGCATCGCCACTGTCTTTTCGACACTGAAGTTTCCTTCCACCGGAATGTAGTGGTATTCTGATATCATCTTCGCTCGCTCTCTTGATGGAACGCAGATATGGCCTAGATGACACAAAAACCCATCACGAAGATGGAAATTATTGACAAATGCGTTTGCACCCAACATTTGGTAGGTGGTGGCGAAGTCCAGGTCTGTCTCATAGAGTTGGGGCCATCCAGAGGTCTCATGGCCACAAGAGTATAGCACCATGGTGAGTGTCGTGACTGCAGGTATGTTGAGGCAATCAATGACCCAGTTGGTGATTCTTGTTTTATACTTGATGTTGAGGTGGAGCTGCTGCAAGTATGTTGAGCACTTTTGATGGCGGTCATTCTACAATTTGCCTTGTGTCTACATGAACTGTAGTGGCTTATGATCAGTGTGGATGACTGTATCCTTCCCAAGAATGCAATGTCTCCACTGGCGGTAGGCTTACACAATCGAGTACATTTCTTTGTCATAAGTAGGGTACTTACATACAACATCTGATAGTGTCTCACTATGATAGGCCACAAGGTAGCTGTGCTGAGTGAGAACGATGCCCACAACATAGTCTGAAGCATATGTCTTGATATCAAAGGGTTGTTGTAGGTCTGGTAGTGAAAGTACTCGGGTTGAGCAGAAGAGCTGCTTCAAATCATTGAACAGTTTTTGTTGGGACTGAACCCACGTAAATTGTGCCTTACTTCCACCCATGGTTATTTGGCTGAGGGCCCATGCAATATGAGAGAATCCCAACAGAAACCTGTGGTAAAAATTGGCAAGGCCCAAGAATCTCTGAAGCTCAGTGAGTTTGGTTGGGGCTGTCCAATCACGGATGACTTAGATCTTGGTTGGATCCACATGTACGTCATGCTAATCAATGCAAAATCACCAAGTTCCATATTTCTTCTATACCAGCACGATTGGGATTTCGCAAGGTGATGAGCTGGGATGGATGTGCCCCTTGTGGAGAAGTTCTTGGATCTATCACTTGATCTCCTCACTCTCTAGTAGAGAGCGATGATGGATTGGACCATTGGGTAGCGATGCATTGGGGGTCATATCGATGGGGTGCTTGACCTGACAGTGCAGAGGTACCCTGATAGGTGAGGAGAATAAATCTCAAGTATTCTTCCACAAACTTATCTATTTGCTTTTGTTGTGTGGAGAGGTTGGCCGCAGAGACCCTGGATGTGGTTGTGATCTTGATCTCATTCTGAGATAGAATCATGAAGAAGACAAACTTCTCCATCTGAGATATGACCTTCCTGCAATGCTTGGTCGAGATCAAGGAATTAACACTAGGTGGGACTTCCTCGGGTATCCTATACAATTTCCTGTTCAAAGTAATAATAAAACTACGAGGCCTAGACTCATATACAACATGACATTTCCATAAATAAGGTTGGTCAAAAAGAACATCAAAAACTTGAAGAGGAGCAACATCACAAAATAACTCGTCTTTGAAGGGCTTGATGTCGTACAAAAGTCGATACTGTTGGTTGACGCAGAGATCACTTCCTTCGCAGAGACATCCAATGGTGTAGGGATGTGGGTGAGGCGTTCTTGGCAAGGCCAGTCTCTTGATGACCTCTGCTGAGATGACGTTATTTTGGCTACCGCTATCAATGATGAAGTGTAATGGGGTGCCTTTTACCCACATGTGTGAATGGAAGAGGTGCTCTCCTTCTGGCTCATCTCATTCACAAGGATCGATCTTGGTGGTAGAAACGGTGGAACTGGGTTCCACATCAATGATTTGTCTTCCCCTTTATGGTTCTGACTCAGACTCAAAACCCACATCTGATTCAGAGGCTTTCAATTTGGCCATCAATGACTCCTTTGAGAGGCAGTCAATAGTGTTATGCCAAGAGCTCTTATGGAAGTCGCACTACTTCCCGGTATCTTTATTTGTCTTTCTGGTGTCCTTATTTTCTTGTGGCTTGGACTAGTTGTCCTGATACTATCCATCTTTTCTCTGTCCTTTATTCTATGGGTTGGGACTGACCTTTCCTGGATTTTGCTGTGAGGGGTTCACAGGCCCAAATTGTTGCATCTTTTGTTTGATCTTCTTCTTGATTTTGATGGCATATCGATAGGTTGTTCCGAAGGATGAGATGTCAAGAAATTTCATTTCGGTCTGGATGTATCTATGTAGAGCACCACGATACTTGAGCACCCATTGTCTCTATGAATCTTTGTTACCCATATTGGTGCGTAATGTATGGAAGATATTTGTGAACTATGGCACTGCTTGGTCTCTTTCTTGCCGCAGTGTGGTCCATTTCGTATACAAGTCGTCATAACTTCCAACAGGGTAGTATTGTGCCATAATAACATCCCTGAAGGATTCCTAGGTGGTTGTGATTGTAAATAATGAGGGTTCCTCTGTTTCCTTTTTCTCAAAGAAAGTTTCCCACCAATATTTGACATGGGGAACGACTTTGAGGAGTGCAAAAGTAATATTTTCTCTATTCGAAACGTTATGGATAGAAAAATAACCTTCTAGTAGATTCAACCACTTGTCTATAGCATATGTGTCTATCTAACCTTCAAATACATGAATATCTAAGTTTATTTGTACCTTGAAGGGGGCGGCAGCTCCACTTGAAGAAGATGCGTCGCCTATTGGTAGCCGCCGAAGAATTTACGTGAAACTATCCATCATCTCATTCCTATGTTGCATGATGGCTTTCTCAAGAAACATTTTGAAGGGATATCCTGTCCTATCATATTTATTTTCTATTTCCATGAGAGTTCTCTTAGGTGTGCAAGAGCGTTTTTCCTCAGGAGAACCAAACTTGAGACCCAATTCTTTGTACTTTGACCTCGTTGGGGACATGCATTAAGAACACAAGGAGCAGACTACTCTGATACCATTGATCCAGATTTTGCGAGCATAACGAAATGACTACAGATTATTAACATATGCTTAACACAGAGTAACAGAGATGCAATAAAAATGGTTTTCTATTCAATAAGGAAATAAGCTCAAACTGTAAAATGCAGTGGAAAACAAGCTTGCTGGAATGTTGGTGGCTTACCTCTGAGAAGAGATGTGACAGTTGCGCTCATTCGCAAGAAGATGGTTACAATGAGGCTCTGAAGGCCTTTTACAATAAACAGGAATATCAAAAACCCTATACATCCAAAAACCTAACCCTAGGATATGAAGCCCCAAAAGTCATGTGGGCCCCATTTGGGTAAATTAGGACACCAACTTCCTAGGGTCGTAACTTTTGCATACAATCTTCGTTTTAGGCGCACGATAGCCTGCTGGAAAGGTCTACCAGAGAAGAACAATTTTCCACTCATTGAGGTAAGTGCCTGTAATAGTAACCTGGGCCCTAAATCCCAAAAAATGTCATTTAGGGCCTCAAAATGACCCGAGATGTTTGGAACCCGAAAAACTATCGAAAAACTGCCAAGGTGGAAAACTATTTTTCGAGCCAGTGGAATTGGTGGGTGGCCACCAATATCCACCTGGATAAACTTGTTATCAACTACATTATAATTATGTCCAAGGTTTCTACCCATTCAATCCTTTATTGGTTTCAAACATTCATTACTCGACACCATTCCTTGATTTTGAATTTTAAAAATTTATTTAGACTACTCACCAAAGAAAGGGATTTACTACTCACATATTATTGGAATCCCTTCATAAACCTTCTTACTTTATTATTGTGGCACCAAGAGAAATTTCTGCATAATAGTTGTATTCCTAAAAACACCATAAGAGAACCCAAAATACATGACCTATAACATTCAAGATAAAACATGTTATCCATAAGGGAGGTATAATGTGCTACCCATAAATATACTTTCACATATCGTTACCCTACTATCGTATAGAACTTTAAGGATTCTTCCATATCCATTAAATCCTAAACTATGAGAACCCCTACCATTAACGATAACAAAATATCCTCATAACTTTTTAAATTAATAAAATTGTAATAAGAGTTCTACCCATAATTTTTTAGATTAAAAAATCTACCTACATAAGGGTTTACATGAGATTCCAAGTCCTAGGTAGCAACTAGATTTTATTTCCATGCATATGATAACCCACTATACAGACTATAGCCCAAACCCACGATGTAATGTTATGGTAATTGTCATAGGCGTGGGGTGGCGGACACTATGACCTCGAAACAAGAGCCAAGGCAGTCGATGTTAATGCATTAAAGTCATGGTAGGGTATGTCACCGTCTACTTAGTTCCCGGGTACCTGTGAGATTTGACGCCTCAGAAACTAGGCCATTGTCGACCCTCTACTTCATGATCTTCAAATGGTCGCAGGTGAACATACCCTCTGTCATTTCCTCCATTATGACCAATGGGATCGAGGACCATAATCATCCAAAGGAAGGCTCTCCCTTATGCTTCTCTGCTAACTCTTTCACTTCCCCATCACAAACTTGGTAACTAATATTCTCTGTAGAACCATGGAGGTACCCGTAATCCCTGACAAACATGGGTGTTGGTGATTCCTTAAATTCACATGTAATTTCTCGATGTTTTGATACTTTATTTGAATGAGGTTCTCATAGAGTGTTTCCCCTATTTTATTTACTTTATGTTAAAGAAATTTACATCTTGTTTAGTCTTCTCCGTAATTTCTTTAAAGGTTCTGAATACATACACCATTCCATTAACCGTAGTTATAACACTCGTATGCCCTGAATTGCATATCTTATGTTTTTATCACCCCAAATTAAACTCATCATAATTGTATATGTGATTTCGTAATATATACAATGTGTATCTTGTGCATGGAAATGTTAAGTCGGTCTTTAGTTAATCCTTGTACATACAGTTTCTTTATTTCCAATAGTCGAGGTGAGTATTCAATATTTTGATAGAGAATCCTCGATTACCATTGGATAATCGTTACTTAGGTTCTCCTGCTTGTTTTCTTGTAAGGGACCATAATCCCTCAATATTGTTTTCATTCCATGTCAATAAGAAATAAATGTAGCATTTCTATAAGTTACTTTATGGTGAGAGTTTTGTTGGTACCGTGAAGGAGATTTTGATGGTTTTTGTGACTTCTTTAAACGTACTCATTGTTTCTATAATACATTGACTTACCTTTTGGTTTACTAAGGCAAGGGGTTTGTTTGTTTTAATTTGTGAGGAAACTATGATAGCTTTGGTTCCTTGAAAGCCCTCATCATCATTGTAAGAAAATTAATATCAGTAACTATCCTTTGTAACTGGGCTTTGAATTTATTTCATTTATGGATTAATTCATTTGATTGGTATTGTTCCCGATATTATTTTCTCTTGTTAATGCAATGGTTAAAAAAAATACATTGTGATTGTTCTTCAAATTACCGTAGTTAATTTTAACTATGTGATGTACTCGTAATTTGTCTTACTCTATCAAAAACCTTGCAATTACTTATCGTAGGGTTTTTATCTTTGTATGGGGCTCCAATGTAACTAGATATTGCCATTGCTCTCTGTAAATTTTGTTGATTTATTTTATGGATATACATTTGATGATGGGTCCCTTTTCTTGCGAGGGAACCCATCAACCTATTGTGTGCACACTCCTCCTCTCAATTCACAGACTTCACTTTGCAAGGAACCAAGGGATGGACAGTCTCTAGTTAAGTACATGTCCCTTCCCCATCTTGATTTATCTTATTCCCTTCGATTATAATATAAAAATATCAAAATCAGGTCATTGTTTCTTTTGGAAGTTGAACTTTGATACCACGAAATTCACGAAGGGGAACGTCCGTCTCAGAAAAGGTACTTCAGGTTCCATTTAGGCAATACTCTTCTTCCTGAGAAATTCTTCTATAGTTCGAACGAGAGTCTTGCATTTGCTTACCTCTTTTATAGACAATTGATGTTATTTAAATATTCTTTGAAGGTTACCAGAACTTTATTTGGCATGTATAACTTTGTAATGAACCTCAAATTCACCATAAAAAAAAAAAATTCTCTATGACATAATTCAATTTCGTTTAATCTTAGAAATTAAGAGAAGGTAAGATTCATTTATGTCCATAATGTCATTATTACAACAGTCTAGATTACTTTGAACCGAAAATTTTATGTGAGTAAAATCTTTTCATAATTCTATCACTTCCCTTGAAAGGCAATGTCTAAACTCAGGTCGAAGGAACCTTTGATGTTTAGAGAGATAACGCTTAGAAGGGATAGCACCTTTGAAGTATTCAAAGGGAGGCAGAGATCGAAATCGTTTCACAGAGGTCGAGTTTAGGTGTAAGAAGGCCAAGTCATTTTGGCCAGAGATCTTTGGCCAGAGTGATCGAACGGTGAAATTTCTTCGTAGGGAAGTACCACTTCCGGTTTGCGAAATCCCAAAATAATCGGGACCGTTGATCCCATGCGAAAAGGTGAAAACCTGTTAAGCCCCTTTTTGACATTTCGAGTTACAAGAGTTCGAAGGGCCTAGAATCGTCGCCACCGGAGTCACGAAATCCCGAATTGCGAAACCCCAAACCCCGAAACCCCGAAGTATTATATGTACAGGCTTCTTCCAATTCAAAGAAATATCTACTAGAACTTCAATTACAGAAGTAAACATATGCCTATAAATAGATCAGTACCTTTCAAGATCATCTATACATAGATAATCCTACCTAGAATTTTGATTTCAGATTTAAATATGCTCCTGTAGGTGGATCTGTTCTTTCAAATTCATAAGTAGATAATTTTGTCTAGCATTTTTTTTCAGGAGGAACCATTCCCAGAATTTAGTCTTTGAACATAAACTTCTTACAACGAACAGATGTCATCTATGGAAATTATTTCAACTTAGCACAATTTAGATGCATAAGATCAGATACACAAATCATTCAAACAAAGAGTGAGCATAATTTAAAAGAAGATAAAATATAAAGTTGACATTTCGGCATTTGAGACTTGCTTGTTACATACACACAGAGTTCCTTTGCTTTACTAAACCCCGAAATCCATAAATCCCGAAGTGTTGGGCCCACATCCTTTTCTCATTTCGCAACTTGGCACTTCTTATCTCATTTTCCTTGTGCGTAAGAAGTTTGTAAACCCCGAAATCCCGAACTCTGAAATCCTGAAATGATGGGCCCACAATCCTTTCGCATTTCGTGATTCAACACTTCTTGTTTGCATTTATTTTATGCATCAGGTGTTTAAAAACCCCGAAATCCCGAAATGTTGGGCCCACAGACCTTTCGCATTTTGCGATTCGACACTTCTTGTTTCATTTTGTTTAAGAATTAGGTGTTCGAAATCCCCGAACTCCCAAACCCTGAAATCCCAAATGATGGGCCCACGGTCCTTTTTCATTTCGCAATTCGGTACTTCTTAATTCCTTTTGTTTGTGCATCATTATTAAAACATGAAAGACTAAATATGAATAGCCGAATTGGTACCGGATTGTATGATATTCCCGCAAATCTCCCTCCAACTCCCAAGTGGCCTCCTCAGGACTAAAGTTCTTCCATTGCACCTTTACCTGAGTGACAGCTCTGTTTCAAAGTGTTATTTCTTTCCGGTCTAGAATGTGCAGGGGTTCCACCTGGAGCTCGCCTTCAGGTTCCACCTACACCAAGTTCCAATCAATCCTATGAGTAGGGTCATGAATATATTTTTTTAACAAATAAACATGAAATACATTATGAATTCTTAGATTAGCCGGAAGTTCAAGTTGATATGCTACGGGTCCAACTCGAGCTAGTATCTCAAAGGACCCACAAAACCTGGGTGCCATCTTGGCACAGTTCCCTAACTTCAACGAGATTTTTTGGGCTTTGACCTTCAAATAAACATGGTCTCCTACTTGAAATTCCAAGTGTCTTCTTTTCTGATCTGCATAGCTCTTCTGTCTGTCCTATGCTTCTTTCAAGTTCTGTTGTACCTTCCTTACCATGTTCTCCATTTCTTGGAGCATCTCTGGTCCAACCATGAGTCTGTTAGCTGGGTTATCCCAGCTAATTGGAGTTGTACACTTTCTGTCATACAATATTTCGAAAGGGCTCAACTTAGCCGAAGTTAGGTACCCATTGTTATATGCAAATTCTACCAAGTGTAGATAGTCTTCCCACATGTTTGGTTTTGTTCTTACATACATACGAAGCATATACTCTATGATTTGGTTTGTCTTTTTGGTATGTCCATCCGTTTGTGGATGATAACTCGTACTAAAATTCAAATTAGTATTTATCTCTGCAAACAATTCCTTTCAAAAAGCGGATGTGAATTTTACGTCTCTATCTGAAATCACCATTTTAGGAATACCATGCAGTCTAAAAATTTCTTTCATGAATATTTCAACAATGTTTATAGCTTTAAAAGTAGACTTTACAGGAATAAATTGTGCAGACTTACTAAGTTTATCGATTACAACCATGATAGAATCATTCTGTTTATGATTTTTAGACAAACGTGTTATAAAGTCCAGTGATATGGTCTCCCATTTGCATTCTGGTACTGGTAATGGGTGTAATAGGTCGGCTAGATGTTGGTGCTCGGCCTTAACTTGTTGACAATATTGGCACCTAGCCAAGTACTCTGTTGTTTTGCCCTTCATATTAGGCTAGTAAAATAGCTTTCTGAGTGTTGTTATTGTTTTCTGGTAACCTCAGTGGCTAGAATACGATTTCTTATGCACTTCATCTAAAACAGTTAATTTTAACTCTGCTGAATCTGGTACGTACAATCTATTTTTAAATCTTAATAGTCCCTTCGTGTCGATATTTATATCTGGCTTATTTGAGTTTGTGATACTATTTTGAAATTCTGCCATCATCTTAGTGTAATTTCCGTCGTTAATACCTGTCATCCTTATTCTTTATTCCAGATCACTTTCTGTGCTGCTGATATGTATCTCAAATAACCCATGGACTCATCTACTTAAAGCGTCTGCTACTTTATTTTCCTTACCCTTGATATGTCTGACCTCGAATTCAAATTCGTTCAAGAAGGTTAGCCACCTTTCTTGTCTTGCATTAAGGTCTGGTTGGTTAAACAGATATTTCGCCCTGCTATTATCTGTTAATAGTAGGAATTTTATGCCCATTATATAGTGTCGCCACATTTTTAAGGCATGTATTACTACTACCAATTCTATGTCATGAGTGACATAATTTTGCTCATGTTCTTTTAATTTCTCGGACTCGTAACAAATCACGTGCCCTTCTTGAGTTAGGACACCACCGATTCCCTCTTTACTTGCATCAACACATACTATGAAGTCTTTATCCGGGTCTGCTACCTTAAAAATGGGCGCCGATGTCAATAATTCTTTCATCTTGTTAAAACTGTCTTGACACTTTTGCGACTAGTTAAACTTGGTCCCTTTCTTTTGTAATGACATGATAGGGTAGGCTGTCTTGGAAAATCCTTCTATAAACTTGCAATAATATCCGGTGATTCCCATGAATGACCGGATATCTGCCACATCCTTAGGTACTGGCCATTCCATCATGGATTTTATCTTTTCTGGGTCTACGACAATACCTTCCGAGGAAATGAGATGACCTAAATATTGTATTTCTTTTTTATAAAAGTCACATTTTTTGAATTTTGTGTATAGTTTATGTTTCCTTAATGTTTGTAGAACTATTCTTAAGTGTTCATCATGTTCCTCCTCTGTTTTAGAATAGACCAAAATATCCTTAATAAATACTACTACGAACTTGTCTAAGTACTGACTGAAAATGTTGTTCATCAAGCACATAAATGTGACTGGTGCATTAGTGAGTCCGAAAGGTACGACTACAAACTCGTAGTGTCTATATCTTGTTTGAAAAACTATTTTGTTTATGTCCTGGTCCTTTATTCTAACTTGATGATAACCAGATTGTAAATCCAGTTTTGAAAAGATCTTGGACTCACCAACTTGATCGAACAAATCATTTATCCTTGGTAAGGGGTATTTGTTATTAATAGTGATTTTGTTCAGTGGTCTATAATCGATACATAGTCTTAGAGTGTCATCTTTCTTTTTCACAAAGAGGATTGGCGCTCCCCATGGCAAGACACTCAGTCTGATATACTCTTTGTCCAACAATTCTTGTAATTGTATTTTTAATTCTGTCAGTTCTAGTAGACTCATTCAGTAGGGTGATTTTGAGATAAGGCATGATCCACGTAGTAACTCTATGGAGAAATCTATTTCCCTTCTAGGAGGTAATTCTGGTATCTCATCCACAAACATGTCTCTGAATTCATGTAGGACAACAAAGTCTTCTAACTTGGGCTTCTCTTCTTTTTCTAATAGATTTTTCACTTGGATGGCGTAAACTTGACATCCCTTTCTAATACATTTCTTAAGTTGCATCGTTGAAACTTATCTAACTGATATAGGTTTTGGTATGCCTTGGGTTGTTCTAACAATGCCAAAATCATCTTACAAATAAGTATCTTTGTATAACAATCTAGTACTGCTTTGTGTTGTTCCAACCAATCCATCCCGATAATCATATCGTAAGATCCTAGTGGTAGGATGTTCAGATTGGTCCTTATATTTTGACCATCTAAGATGAACTCAAAATCAGAAATAAAGTCAAATACTTTCCTTTTAGTACCTTTTTCTAGTTGTGCAAGCCATGATTTTGCATGCTTCAGTTTCTTAAGTTTATTTGACTCTACTATATCAGGGGTAATATAACTTAATGTAGCTCTAGGGTCAATTAAAAGAAAAATTCAAGTGTCATTGATTTTACCTTCGATTTCTACCACCGAGGAGTGGTGGTCAACTTGTTGACCATCTATGGCTGCATTTATCCGATGCAGGCTTCTATCCATGTCTCACTGTTGAGGCTTCCTCCTTATATGAGGATCTCTGCATTCCCAACACTTTAATGGCTCACAGGAGTTGTCCCCAAACTTCTTCATTCCCAGATTTACTGGTTTACCGCTACCTTGTGCATTCAGATGATTGGAGTGAAAATCCTTCCTTGGGAAACATTTTGTTGCATTTCGATAAGGAGCTGGCTGGTATCCCTTCCTCTGTTGGTTCATTCAATCTTGCTTCTTATCCTTCCAAGCCTTGGGAAACTCTACCCATTGTTTATACTAGTCATAACACATTCATGCTTTCCTAAATACCTCACTCAAGGATTTGGGGTTGTCAAACTCAATTCTGTCCCTGTAGGATTATGGTAAACAACTTAAGAATCATTGTATTTTTACCTTATCCTCTTGGATGTATGTTACGAACCTCAGTAGTTTCGAAAATCTATTTATAAGGTCCTCCATCATCATTTGTCCGAGTCGTAACTCGTAAAATTGTTTTGTCTTCCTTTCATAATAGCTTTCAAAAAGGTATTGTTTTTTGAAATACTTCTTAAAGTCAGACCACTCCAATTGTTTCTCCTTTAGGCCTTTGGCCAATTTCAGGTCCTGCCACTAGATGTTGGCCTTCCCCTTCAGATTGTAGATGGCCATTTTGACCTTCATGTTGTTGGAATAGCTGTAGATCTGGAAGTATTTTTTGATGTCCAACAACCATGCCTCAGCTTCTTCTCCTGTCTTGGATTCTTCGTCAAATGTAGCTAGTTTGATCTTTTTAAATTCTCCTTCAAGGTGGTCTGTTTGTTTTCTTTTTCTGTCTGGTATAGTTTTGTCTTCAGCTAAAGGTGTCCCTTCAGACAAACTCTCTCCTTTTTCTGTTTCCGCACCAGAATTCTTGGAGGCCCTTTTGCTGACCTCCTCATCATGGTTATCATCTTTTGGGCTTTTCTTGGTTACTATACTACGCAGCAGGACTTCATTTATCTCTTCTTGTTCCTGCTGTTCTTTCTTCAATTTTTCATTGTCGTCCTTGAAAACCTGTAGTTCAACAATAAGATTCCTCATTGTTTCGAACACCTCCGTGGGTGATCTTCCATCATTGTTCTGTCTTGGATCTCCAGGAGGTCCTTGCTGTGGATTCCCTTCCATCCTGATTTCTGCACCTTCTTGGGCTACCATACTCAACACAAAACAAAAAGGATTTCTATTTGTAACCACAAGATTTATTAGTTTTTTCATAAATCAGAATATATACTAAGCAATTAATGTGGCCCTGTCCAAGCCCAATGTTGTAACTTTTGCTCTGATACCATATGTAATGAACCTCAAATTCACCATAAAAAAAAATCTCTATGACATAATTCAATTTCATTTAATCTTAGAAATTAAGAGAAGTTAAGATTCATTTATGTCCATAATTTCATTATTACACCAGTCTAAATTACTTTGAACTGAAAAGTTTATGTGAGTACAATCTTTTCATAATTCTATCACTTCCCTTGAAAGGCAATGTCCAAACTCAGGTCGAAGGAACCTTTGATGTTCAGAGAGATAAAGCTCAGAAGGGATAGCACCTTTGAAGTATTCAAAGGGATGCAGAGATCAAAATCACCTCGCAGAGGTAGAGTTTAGGTGTAAGAACACCAAGTCATTTTGACCAGAGATCCTTGGGCAGAGTGATCGAACGGTGAAATTTCTTCATAGGGAAGTACCACTTTCGGTTTTCAAAATCCTGAAAGAATCGGGACCATTGATCCCATGTGAAAAGGCCAAAACCCGTTAAGCCCCTTTTTGGCATTTTAGGTTCTGGGAGTTCGAAAGGCCTAGAATCGTCACCACCGGAGTCACGAAATCCCAAATCGCGAAACCCCGAAACCCTGAACCCTGAAACCCCGAAGTATTATATATACATGCTTCTTCCAATTCGAAGAAATATCTGCTATAACTTCAATTACATAAGTAAACATATGCCTATAAATAGATCGATACCTTTCAATATCATCTATACATAGACAATCTTACCTAGAATTTTGATTTCAGAGTTAAATATGCTCCTGTAGGTGGATCTATTCTTTCAAATTCATAAGTAGGTAATTTTGTCTAGCATTTTGCTTCAGGAGGAACCATCACCATAATTTAGTCTTTGAACATAAACTTCTTAAAATGAACAGATGTCATCTATGGAAATTATTTCAACTTAGCACAATTTAGACACATAAGATCAGATACACGAATCATTCAAACAAAGACTGAGCATAATTTAAAAAAAGATAAAATATAAAGTTGACATTTCGACATTCAGGACTTGCTTGTTACATACACACAGAGTTCCTTTGCTTTACTAAACCCCGAAATCCCGAAATCCTGAAGTGTTGGGCCCACAACCTTTTCTCATTTCGCAACTCGACACTTCTTATCTCATTTTGCTTGTGTGTAAGAATTTCGTAAACCCCGAAATCCCAAACTTCGAAATCCCAAAATGTTGGGCCCACAATCCTTTCGCATTTTGTGATCTAACACTTCTTGTTTTCATTTTGTTTATGCATCAGGTGTTCAAAAAACCCAAAATCCTGAACCCCGAAATCCCAAAATGTTGGGCCCATAGTCCTTTCTCATTTTGTGATTTGACACTTCTTATTTCATTTTGTTTAAGCATCAGGTGTTCGAAATCCCCAAACTTCCGAACCCCAAAATCCTGAATTGTTGGGCCCACAGTCCTTTCGCATTTCGCAATTCAGCAATTCTTAATTCCTTTTCTTTGTGCATCATTATTAAAACAGTGTTAGGATATTTAGACACTTAGGATTTAGTTAAGATCTACTTGGTCTAATATGTCGTTAGGTAAAAGTGTGTTTCTTTAGTATGCATTTGTAGTTAGGAAATCCGACGGTCACGATATGTTCCCGACATAGATTGATCCGACGGTTCATACTCTCCTCGATCTTAACGGCCATTGATCCGTGGCTTAACACCCGATTGGTCCATGATCTCTATTTAAAGAGCATGGAGGGTCATTTGCCGATGATCGATTGTGAGAAACTCTATTGTAAAATCTCTCTGTAATCTTTTTCTTTGCATTAAGAAACTGCTCCAAGTGGCCGCGTTGGCTGGGGCCGTGGATGTTTCCCCGTAGGGGTTTTACCACGTGAAAACATCAGTGTGTTGATATTTGATCTGGTTATGTGAGTGGTTACTGAAGGTGTTCGTCCTCTGTTGGAATACCTG
>ML802903.1:320436-368600 GCA_009831015.1 Picea engelmannii
CTTCAGGATGCACCACGTGCTCCAAGGGTGCCACTCGCCAACTGAACTGATTGGTAGACCTCTATAACCCCTGGAGTCAACACTCCGCCAGGTGAACTAGTAGGAGACTAAGGGATCTAAGGAATAAGGCCCCCGCCTTATTGTGGGCCCCTTAGAATCATCGTGAGAGACTGTCGCAGTCGTCCCTCATGGCATCGTGGGTCCTCTCGAACTAGGTAATAATTAACCTACATTTCGAGCCACGGCGGGAGTGCTAGCAGGCGGTGGCAGGGCTGTTGTCCACCCCTCTCCCTCAACCTCTCTGCAATTGTGTGTGGCCCCTTTACTCCATATGTGAGTCAAGTCGGCAAGCTATCATCAGCCTGCATCACCGATAATCATGTCAGAAATGTCGTCATCAAATCATCAAATCAAATGAAACATCATAATAAACATATCAACCCAAAAGCACACTCCCTGACTCAGTCCGGAGTCCAAGGGGGCTCTACCGATGCCTCTGCATCCTCAAGGTCAAAAACCCTACACACTCAATCAAACTGAGTCAATAGCACCCGTCTACATCAAATAGTAACACATCATGTCATCTGTCAATCACATCATAATCAATATAATAGGTCTAACATCAAAAAGGGTCCAGATCACTTGCGAGCAAGTGTCCTCAAATAATAAGTGTTCTCAGTGCGCCAGAGTGGGATGTTACAGTTTATCTTCACTACTCTATGACTAAGTCAAAATTAATTGAGGAGTCAATGTTTATATTTAAGATCCTAATTGAAATCAACCAATTAAAATATTTTTGTAAACTTATTGTAGGATGATTTTAATTTGATATCCGTCTTGTATTTTTAAGTTCCACCCTAATCAAATCAAACTTATTTCCATACATCACAATACATTACAATGAAAAGCATGACTCTATTATCATTAAAGACCCTAATCAAATCAAACTTATTTCCATACATCACAATACATTACAATGAAAATCATGACTCTATTATCATTAAAGACATGTAGGGTCTACCATAAAACTTAGTACTAGATCAAAGGCTATCCATACACATCATGAGATAATGTTTATTCTTTTACATGATTCCCTTATCATTTACAAATAAAACAACCTTATCTTCTCATCAACCTAGATATCTCTCCTTATCTTCTTTTAACCACTAAATGCACCTATTACCTATTTGCATATGATATATTTCCTAATCACCTATTCAAGTATTACAACAATTGCGATCTATATGTTCCAACACTCCCGTTAACTAATACATGTCATGTGCATTTTTAGTCTTATTCGTCCTCAAGCTGGCTTCATCTTCATCTTTTTCCCTCATTGGGATTAGGCGTCTTCATTGGTCATAAATACTATTTCATTGATATTCAGTGTCATATTCTTTTTTTTCATCGCTTATGTTTCTTGCAACATCTTTAATCTTTAGCTAGTTCAAAGATAAACTTCATCTTTGACCCATTTCATTTAATCTTTTATTACATCCATTCATTATTTTTATATGGATTAGTTCTTTCTAGGACATTCTTATTGTCTTAGCATGTATTTTACATTTGCATGGATCAATAATTTCTTCTCAATTTTCTATCATATTACATTTTTTTTTTCATCCTTCATCACAAGTGGATTCTCTTTTCTTAGCCTTATAGTTATTCTTATTAACAAAATTAGAATTTAATATGGGCTTTCTTCATCATGGGATTTTTATCCTTGAGCCATTTGCACCCTTCTTTCATACCTAGGAAAATTGGTCAATGTATATATAAAATGAAATATATTTATTCAGATATATATATAAAATGAAATACATTTATTTGTAGATATGGGTTGTCAACTATTGTACCCAAGTGTTCTCTAGGAAATATATTTTCCTACATGGTTCATCAACATGTTAGAATCCCCCTTATTCATTACTTGGTCTCAAAAAATCTAAGATTAGTACAATATTCCTCGTTGAATCTAATATTAATCTAATCCTATTCAACATCAAGTTAGCATATGGTACATACGAACAACCTTATACCTACTAGTGGTTAATTCTAAAACTTGATTTCAAATCCTCTCTTTGCATGAGAGGGATTCACTTCAGAGAACTTTATAGTTATGTACTATTACACTAAAACTAGAATTCATCTATGAAATTGGACAAAAAATATGAAGTATCTAGTACAACCAATCATGCACTCATACTTTTCAAAACAACATATACCTAAGTGTGTATATTTTCACGCACTCTTTTCTAGCATCTTAGAGCTTCAATTGTCCCTCATGATGGGTGAAGTGTCCAATTGAAAAGTTAATCTTTTCAAAACTTTTGACACACTATTTTTCAAAAATATCAAACTCAAACATATACCCAATTCACTAACTAAGACAATTTAAAATTAGTCTCAGCATATTGCTTGTCAATTAGTCTCACCATATATCAATTATACTTCTACTTTTACTTTTTTAGTTCGCATTATAATGAAATTATAAGTTAGCACAACCACATTATTAAATGTGGTTCCTATAAGCCTATAGGAGTCATTAATTTTTGAAGTGTAAAAATGACAAATAATATTGTAGTAATATCAAAACACTAGCACAATAAATATCGGAGGAGAGTCTGATCGAAACAACAGAGCTAGGGTTTGAATTCGTGACCACAACAGAAAGCAACATGAGCAGTAGTGGGGGGGGGCAGGGGGCGCAAGGGGACACCCTCATACAAACAGGTAGTGGTGGGCAGAGGAAAAGGGCCAAAAAGCGAAGTTTTCAAAGCACCAGTTACAAGAACCTTGGGATCAGAACCAGGGAAGCAACAAGAAAGAAGTTGGGACAAGAATGAGACCATGAAGGAATTCACTAAGGAGACTCAGAATGAAAAATGAGAGACCATGAAGGTTAACGGGATGGAAGAGCGCAACCCTGCAAACCTATAACAACATTGATACCCAAGGTGGTATTGGAAGACCCACAAACAAAACTCTATAGGGATCAAATAAAGATGCATGCGCTCATATGAAAATTCATGGGGTTATGGCCCATAGAAAGAACTTTGTGCAACTATATTAAATACCACTGGAAGCCAAATGGAGAAGTGGAACTCCACCTAGGGTGGAAGGGTTTTTTCACAACAGTCTTTATTAACCCAGAGGACAGGGAAAAAGTCTTCGAGGGAGGTCCATACTTCCATGTTTCGGCGGGACTCTACATGCAACCCTGGAAATAAAATTTTGCCCCAGAGAAAGAAACTTTCAAAAAGGTACCAGTATGGCTGAGACTTTATTCCCTACCCCTAGACTACTGGTTTCCCTGTACCTTTGAAGCAATAGGAAAAAAATTGGGTAAATATGTGAAGACCTTAGAAGCCACCCTAAAAGGAAGATACACATCATATGCAAGAATCTGTATAGAGATGGACGTTTCACGAGCACTCCCAGAGGCCATAAGTCTGGAATTTAGGGATGAGGAATGGATTCAAAACATAGATTACGAACAGATCCCCTTTAGATGTCAATGGTTACATGAGCATGGAAACTTGATCAGAGAGTGCCCTCAAAACAAAATGCAGGAAGTGGTATATCCCAAAACACAACAAGACGAGGAAGGGTTTATAACCCTGAACCCTAGGAATCGAGGAAATAAAAAGAAGAATAAAACCTCGGTAGGAAATACCCAGGATACCTGGAACATGATGGAAGGAAGGGAACCAACAAAAAATGGAAAACAAAAGAAAAGGACTCGACAAAAGCTCTAGAATTCAAGGACCAAGCAATGACAGAGCCCACCCAACTGCCAAGCATCACAACAACTCAAGGGATTTGCGCAACCTCGATGGATGGAGAAACAATAGAGGACAATACTGCCATGTAATATGTAGAGGGGGATGCAGAGATGACCCTGAGTGAAGTCGGTACAGAAAACCCTGATCTCAGAGACTTGGTGGAAAGGGAAGGGATAGACCTTCCGCACATATTAGAACAATGGAAAACGCAGGGAGTTGACAACGTACCAATAGAGAAAATCGACCACATCCAATACATGTTCCTCTTACAAGAGGAAGCCAAAGACAGAGGGAAAAAAAGCACTCACGGGGAGATAGGATACCTAGGGGTGAAAGCTAGCGAGGGACAATCGCAGCCATCACCAAAACATATGAGAAGGAAAAAACGAAGGAAATCAAACAACGTCACAATACAGGAGCTGGGAGCGCTACTGGTAAACTCGGGTAATATCAAGAAACTCTTCCCCCACTCTCCCCCACATGTTTAAAATTGAAGGTTATAACTTGGAATATAAGAGGCCTAAACAACCCAAGAAAGAAAAGAATCCTTAGGAATAAACTAAAGAAGGAGCAACTAGACCTCTGCTTTATTCAAGAGACAAAATGTACTACAGACAGAATGAAGGCAATCAGTAAACAACACTAGAACAAGTACAAGATGGTAGCCATCGAAGACCACCAAATTTCAGGCGACATACTCACTCTATGGAACCCACAAATCCTAAATTAATAGCAGTCGAGGAAACCAAGTACACCCTAACGGTATGCATGCAAATCATAGGAAATACTGAGGATATTCTATGCACAAACGTGTATGGGCCCCACGGGGGAGAGGAAAAGAAAGGAATGATTCGATACCTGTAAGATATAAAAGGTTGAGCCACCAACCTCCACCGGATATTGGAAGGGGACTTCAACATTATCACCTCCCTTGTGGAAACAAAGGGTGGTATGAGAAGATTAGACCGGGATGAGGAGGAGTTTTCAAATTTTATAGACAGAGCAGAGATGGTAGACCTCCAAACCAAGAATGGATAGTTCACCTGGAATAATAAATGGATAAACCAATTCCAGGTAGCTACAAGACTTGACCGATTTGTTGTATTGGAGTCAATCATGATGCAGGGGCTAACCCTAGACTGCAACATCCTCCCCTGGGGTGGATCTGATCACTCGCCAGTACAACTGGAGGTCAGCGTCCAAACAACACCTAAGAACAGACCCTTCAAGTTTGAGAAATTCTAGATCGATCACCAGACTTTCAAGGAAAAAATCAAACAATGGTTGAGGGAGGAGAAACTAGAGCAAGGGACTAGGATGTTCAAACTACACAAGAAACTTAAATGCATCAGAAAAAAACTCAAGGATTGGAATAGGGATATCTTTTGGAATATAAACACAGAGAAAAACAACATCAAAGAAAAAATGAAAAAAATCCAAGAAACCTGCTTACGGGAAGGCTATACGAAGGACCAGAAAAAGGAAGAGCTCCAAATGACACAAGATTGGGAGGTGCAATGCCAGTAGGAGGAAACACTCTGGCGTCAAAAGTCTCGCATCTGATGGCTAAAGGAAGGAGAGAGGAACACAAAGTTATTCCATAGAACAACCATGGCCAGAAGATCCCATAACAAAATACTGAAGATCAAGGATGAGGATGGAATCGAGCGCGAGTCACATCAGGAGGTTGAAAGCGCTCTGGTCAACCACTTCCATGGGATATCCCAAGAACCTCATCAAGATAGATTGGAGGCCATCTAGAAAATAAACCAGCATAGTCCACGCCTGGTTACTGAGGAACAAAACATTTTCCTGAACAAACCTATTACCATGAAAGAAGTTGATCAAGCCCTCTAGGAAATGCCCAGCGAGAAAGCACCAGGTCCAGATGGCTTCATTGTGGATTTCTTCAAAGCCTACTGGGAAATTGTCAAATGGGAAATCTACAAGGTAGTAGAGGACTCTAGAAGTTCTGCCTCCATCCTTAAATCACTAAACGCAACCATGATCACCCTAATCCCTAAATAAAATGAAGCCAAAACCCCGGACTGGTACAGACCCATAGCACTCTGTAACGCAATCTACAAAATTATCTCCAAAGTCATAGAAAATAGATTGAAACCCCTCCTACCTTCACTGATCTCACAAGAACAGGCAGGCTTTGTGGAGGGTAGACAAATAATGGACAATATCATCCAGGCCCATGAAAGAATCCACACCTTAAAGCTTCAGAAGAGGAGGGGGATGTTAATACAACTGGACCTAGCAAAATCCTATGATAAAATTAGATGGTATTACATGATCAAGACTTTGGAAGCCTTTGGTTTCACCCAGCACTGGATCAGTTCAATTGTCAGCCTAGTATCCACAACAAGCTACTCACTACTAATCAATGGAGCCTGGGCCAAACCTTTCTCACCCACGAGAGGGATCAGACAAGGTGACCCGTTGTCCCCCTTCCTGTTCATTATGATGATGGAAGGCCTCAGGAGGAGAATAAAAAGCGCAACAACAAATGGAGAAATAACAGGGCAAAAACCCTTCGAATATTTCCCGACCTCAACCCACGAACAATTTGTAGATGATACACTCCTCCATGACATACCCATGGTCAAAGAATCCAAAGCCTACAAACGTATTCTAGAAGATTTTGGCAAAGCCTCGGGCGTTGAGATCAACCACTCCAAGTCGATGATCTTTTTATTTAATACCAACCTAGCTATCCAAAGGAATTTGACCAACATTCTAGGCTTCGAGGGAAAAACACTCCAAACCTAGTATTTGGGGTTCCTTTCACAGACAAAGTATATAAGTTGTCAACTTGGGAAGGAGTAATAAACAAGTTATAGGAGCGGGTAAAAAATTGGATGTATAGGTCCCTTAATCTAGCTAGCAGACTGATCCTAACTAAGACTATCTTACAAGCTATTACAACCTATATGATGTCAGTCTTCCCCACCCCATAGGGGATACTACAGAAAATAAGATCCATCCAGAGGGACTTCATGTGGCGAGGTGCAGAAACAAAGAAAAAATGGGCCTTGGTGGCCTCGGAGAAAGTCTGCATGCCATAAAGAAAAGAAGGATTGGGGCTGCAAGATCCACAAATGACCAACAATGCATATGGGGCAAAACTATGGTGGCATTGGGTCAAAGAAACTACAACACCATGGGTAAACCTATGAAAGGAAAACTCCACACCAGACATTCACAACTAAGACAAAATCCACTTTGGAGGGACCAAGGAAGGCTCAGCCATCTTGAACCTAGCATGGCATAACAAAGCATGGATTCAGACACACAACTTTTGGGTAATCAGGAATGATAGAACAACCAGATTCTAGGAGGATTCTTGGCAACAAGAACCAAGGATGGAAAACCCGGACAGAGCAATACTCCAACAGGACCTCATCACACAAGGAAAAATCAACATCTATCGATACTGGCAGCAAGGAATGGACCACAACAAATGGAGAACTTGGGACAAGATTGTGCCTTAGAATAATGAGATAACCACAAAAACAATAAAAGAGGTGGAGGAGGAAATTGGAAGACAAAAAATAACATTAATGGAAGGAGAAGACCAGCTGAGGTGGGGCAAAAAGGACGGAGGGGAATTCAACCTAAAAAAACCCAGCACTATATAGCAGACCCACACCAAGATGACCTAGCGCAACACTGGGATAAGATCTGGAACAACCCCCAATGGACAAAGATTAAGATTTTCGAGTGGATAATATTACACAACCACATACTAAATTTGGATAATCTAAAGAAAGCAGGTTTCACTGGTCCGTCAAGGTGTCACCTATGTCAAACTCAGGAAGAAACAACCAACCATCTCCTCGACGAATGCACCTACACTGCAGAACTGTGGGACTGGGCAACAAGTATCTTCCATTAGTCAGATAGGATCCATGGTAACATAGCCGTAACAATCAAGCTCTAGAGAGAAAACAACAATGACCAAGAAGTGGTGAACCTTTGTTGAATCCTCACCCTAGGAATGATCATATGGTCGACATGTAAGGAAAGGAACAACCGCATTTTCAGAAACCAAATCTAGCTAGAAGGGAAGATTAAGGAAACAATAACCTCCATGTTACGCAAGATGATGATGAGAAGCAACTTCCACGAGGGTGTTGGGGCTCAGAAATGTCCTATTCTCATCCACCTTCCCCTTCATCATTCTTCACATTTCATCGCCCCATTAACCTTTCATGATATCATTTCCATAAATATACTTGGGTTTCACCACTTTATTCATTTTAGTATTTAAAAGGAATTTGTGATTAAATGTTAGAAAATCAACATGTTTTCATATTTATCTCAAATATGTGTGAGATTTGTAATGTGTAGGAATATGTGAAGGATTAATTCAAAGGACTTCTTGAATACTTCCTCACCATTTCAATATTTTAGAAGATAATTCAAGACCATTCCAAAGGAGAAGATCATGGAGATTTGGTTGGAATATCTTATCTAAGATATATGAGAGATATGTATGAGGATTTAAAGGGTTTATATTTTGTAATAATGGAAAATAGGTTGAGAGAATAGTGGATTTGTAATAATGAGATGGTTATCTTATCTTCAAGGCTCTCATGTATAAAAGAGAATACTCTCTCTTCATGAGAGGGGAATGTGGATGTAATTAGAATCATAGTAGTCATTAGGATTCAAAAGAGAAATGGATTCTTAGCTTTGATTCATATTCTTTCATTGTTATGCTTTCATGATTGTCATTTGATTATTGTTATGTAATTCAAGATAGCTTTATTGTGTGAGATCACATATGTTATTTGTCATTAAGTCTTCACATGTTATATTTCTTTTCCTTTATGCAATTTCCTTCTTTTCTAGATTAATGTTTCCTTCTTTCCTAGATTAGTTTCATTTCAACAATTTAGACTAGATTACTTCTACTTTAGTTCTGCATATATAGTGTGTGTGCTTCGTAATCCTACGAACCTCGGATTGCCAAATTAAATGGTTGGGCAAATACTACAATGGAATTAAACGACAATATTTCTGCCTAACACAGGGTAGTGCGCAACCCACTGACCAGGACTCTAGAGTCCTAGAGGTTTTCCATTTAATCAGTGGGTGAAACCCCAATCCAAATAGACAACAACTGCAAATCCAAGGAGGTGAGTGCAACTGGAAACTGCCACCTCCAGGCTCTCTCAAGTTGAATTTTGATGGGGCGGTGAAAGGCAACCCAGGAAGAATAGGTGTGGGAGGAGTAATCAAGGACAGTAAAGGGAACATCATACAACTATACACGGGGAGCCTGGGCAATTCCACCAATAACACAACAAAATTCGGGGCCCTAGAAACATGTCTGGAGATTCTCAGTCGGGAGGGGATGATGAATGCCATAGTGGAAGGAGACTATGCGTCAGTCATCAACACAATGAGAAAACTCTAAAATGGTACCCGAATAGGCATGATACAGAGGCACTGGTGTTACACATCAAAATCAGTCAACTGGATAAGTGTCGCATATTCCTCTCAATTGTCGTAAGTGTCACAACTTCCTTACAACTTTCGCAAGTGTCGCAAGTTGGTTACAAGTGTCGCAAATGTTGTTGAATCATACTGCCATGATGACGACACTAAGGAGGCACTTAAAACATCTTATGTACTTGGTTTGAAGAAGGAGAACTGGTTCACTGGAGTCAAACAACTCTTAACACCTGAAAATGGCTTCCAATCAAGAGTTTTGAGGGTGAACGCTCCCCTGAAACAGCCTTAGGAGCACTGGCACTCCCCTATAAGGCCTCAGGGAGCGTTATAACGTTTCCTCACCCATCTGAAGGAGCGTTTCCCACTTCTGCAGTGCTGGCGCTCCCCTTAATCTTCTCAAGGAGCGTTCTAGTGCTCTGATGCCCCTTTGAAGGAGCACTCCCTAATCTGGGTCAGTTGTTAGCCCAGTGAGGAGAATAAGGAAAGGATCTTCGAGATTAGGAGGCAGTTGTACTCGAATTCTTGGTTTCATCAATAGATCCCTGATCTAAGAAGGAGGTTCCCAACTTGTTATAAACATAACTCAAGAGGTTAAGCTCCTCTCAACCTATATAAACAAGCTCTATGATGGTGGAAAGGGGAGAATTGTTAGCATGAAACCTATGATCTCATAGGAAACACACAGTCAACCAAAGGAGAAGTGATAAGTGAAGCTGCTATCAACCAGGTTGTGGATCTTTCGAGAAAGGGTTAGACGAAGGGGACTTGACGAAGTTGTCGCATTCGCATCTATGATTGTAAGCACTGCTATCGTTATTCTCATTAATATGACACGCTTGGCCTGTTTCTTTCTAGTTTGTGTCTGATGTTACATGAACTTATCATTAATTGATAGATCTGTTTTCAAGCTAATATCAATAGAGTAGGAAGTGGTCGTATCTTGTTTGTCTGCAGAACTCAGCGAAGAGCAAAGGATTAGAGCGCAACTCGGAGCGTGCAGGGACAAACGTCGATTAAGAGGTACTTCTATTATCCTTCCTTCTCATGTATTAGTTTAGATAGATTTGAAAAGAAGTCAGTGTCCACGTTAATCATTTTTCTGTCTAGGGTTAAAGTCAAGCTCTAGAGGTGATCTACCTGTCCGCAGGGAGATTTTCCTACAACAACTGGCAATTGGACTACATACTGAACAAAATCTAGGAGCACTTGCAGACAGGGATCAATGTGGAGTTAAACTAGGTGAGGAGGTCAGTAAATGGACTGGCGGATAGGATAGCAAATGATGGGGTCGAGAAAGAAAGTCCAGAACTAGACACAATCTGGAGAAACATCCCGTAAGGTCAATTCCGAGCAGACTGCACCCAACTTGCGGCAAAAGACAGGGATAATAGGAGTAGTACATGAGATTACAGAAAGAATGGAGGCATATCAGACACAGTAGGACACGTAGGTCCCAGACATAATCTGATGGCCCACTAATCAAGTAAGGTTGCAAATGCAAACACAGATCACACATCAGGCAAAGGTACGTCACCATAGCCCCATCAACAAAAAGAAGTATAAAAGCTACCCTTTGGAAAGAAAAAGAGATAAATCGCAGGTGACAAAGGACGATGGACCTAACTTGTAGGCGGCAAAGAACTATGGACGATAGGTCTCACAAGGGCCAAGTAGGAACACACCTCACCTAAGTATCGATATGGGACCGAAAAAGGGATGGTGTACAATGATCAGGAAAGAGCATTGGAGCAGGGATAACGGCAGGGTCATCAAATGCACACGCTCTGGAACAGAGTCTTCTAACTGGCAGGACCACCTTGATGAGCAGATCATGATTGCAAGGACGGAACCATAGCCAATTTGGCTCCATAAAGGATGGGACACCAGAACATATCACATAACGAGGCATTGCAATTACAAGGGCCACCTTAATTATCATAAAGAGGTGTAGAGGAACAAGGAAAGAACCCAACGTAAGAACCACCACCTGGAAGTCAAAATGGTACGCATGAATAAAACCAACAGTAAAAAAGGCCCCCATGGAAAGGAACCTCCATAGAGCACCCACCAGAAGACAAGAATTGAACAGGCAGCCAGGGACACAAGGAACACTTTCCTCACGAAGACAGACAACAAGGGGAAGATGATCATTAAAATATGGGAGGGAGAAATTAACAATGCCCGCAGGGGAAAAGCCTGGTCAACACTAACCCAGGAGGCAGGGAGGATACGGGACCCCAGAACCACATAATCGAGGATAGCCCTCTACTACAGGATGGTGGAGGAAGCTTGGAGAAACAAAATGTTGATAGGAAAGATGTCTGCGAACCGGGGGGAGACCAACAACACGAAAACCAAAGAGCAGAAGAAAGAACACACAGGAATTCTCAACCGCCTCAACAATCTGGAGATGGGGATAAAAAGGCTGGTGGAGGACCAGAAAAGACAACAGGAGAAATTTTAGCAGATGGCAGGACAATTTCATCTTTATTTATGCTACGTCCACCAGATATCTATCACTCAAGCCGACAATAAAGGAACCCAAGCTTGCATCAGAAAGCTAAGTCTGGTGGAACAAAGAGACAAGGACGCGACACAACAGAAAGGGGATGCAGAGCACCCCATCAACCTAGACTAGCACATTACCTACCCAAACCCCGTCTCTCAGAGTAGGATCTCACCCCACTATGTTCATACTTTTCTTGATTTCTCTTGATGAAGTTTTTTAGACTAGATTATGGTAGCCTAGGTCGGTTTTCCGTTGTGGCGACCCAAGTACTATTTGTTTATTTTCAGATAATGGACTCCAAGGACCCCAGATCTGGTTTCCATTAAAGCAGATCCTAGGAATCCTTGCATCAATTTTGTACTATAACTTTACAAAGCAATATAGATTCACACACTCATTTACAAAATATATATATATATATATATATATATATATATATATATATATATATATATATATATATATCTAAACACTAGCACAACCACATTGTAAAGGTAGTTGATATAGGCCAATAATCCATATCAATCATTTTTATAATAAATATGTAAGATTAGAATTAACGCTTTAAATTAAAATTATGGTTGTTAAGATTTTACATCTTATAGGCAATCTATGTATATCAAAGATTTGAATTTTAATGGACGAGATATTCAATGATAAACTTAAAGGCATAAAATGAGCCTCGCAATGAAAAATCACAAGAACATAAAATAAAATAGTATTATAATACCATGTAACATCCCCTCAATAATTATTAAGATAGCACAAATTTTAAAATTAAGAAGCAGAATAGTTTTACATTCTCATGCACGGCCTCCACTAGATAAGGAAAGCATACCTCAATCGATCAATCAGATACATACTACCTTGAGAGCATGCATGGTGAGGAACGCATACCTCAATGGATCAATAGGATACATATTACCTTGGGAACGCATACCTCAATGGATCAATAGGATACATACTACCTTGGGAACCCTAGACGAGGAACACTCACACTGAGGTAAAGCAAAATTGTATTCAATCAAAGGAATTTTGTAAACTTTTCACAACAATGATTTCTTCCCACTCTGCTCTGTATAGGCAATCCTTTGGTTAATTTGAAGTCGGTTTCTACCTATAGATCGATGCCCGTTCAAGTACACAGAGAAAAAGTGCCACGACTTGAAACTAAAAAAAGTGGAAATGGAATGGGAGTGGGGACAAGAACAGTTAAAAGACCGCCCAACTCATCCACTAGTAAAAATGGGTAAAAACTGAAGCTGTAAAAAAACTAAATGCATAAAAAAGGTTAAAAAATTTAAATACAAAAATAATTTAAATGCAGCCAAAAACCAAAGATTAATTAAAAAATAATAATAAATAAAAATTCACAAGTAAACAGTCATTGTTATCGTAATCTCTTTAAACAAAATAGTCCTTTTAATGATGTATGGACATTTGTTGTCATTCAAATAAGTTAATGTTTCAAAATCAGAGCTTTTCATTATTTATTGTAACCACAAAAAAATATTAAATTGTGTTTTTTAAAAATCTATTTATAAAAAAATATTAAATTGTGTTTTTTAAAAATCTATTTATAATTAAAAGTCTATTAATTTTGGCCATTTCCAATAAGTGTACTCAATTGGTTTCATTAAACTTCTCATTTTCCTTCTCTAAAATAGTTAACTCAGGATGATTTTTATCCAAGCTCACCATCTACTATTGATCTATTGATGTGGAGATTTTTTTTATAAAATAAGTTCTTGTGAAACTAGTTGAAAAGAGTAAATTTCAATTACAAAACAAAATAGTCTAGTGCACAGCTAATAGAGAGAATTTCAATTGCAAAACAGAATAGTCTAGTGATTTTAATAGAGAAGGGCGAATTTCAATTTCAAAACAAAATAGTATGAAGATATTAATAAACATTTTAAAATTAGAATAGCACTTCGATAGGGTTCTTGTCACTTGAAACACATGACAGGTAGAAGAAGCCACCTTGGAATTTCCTATCGAAACTTCAGTCATTTTCCTTGCAAGTATATTTAACCACTTTCAAACTCTTCAATTATATTTAACCACCTTAGAACTTTTCAATGATTGTTTTGTAAATGTTTTATCTTTTAGCATTTTCACTAAAATATGGAATCTCAATTTTCAATAGTTGTTGTGTAAATGTTTTATTTTTAACATTTTTTCTAAAATCTGGAATCTCAATTCTCTGTTATTGAAATTGTATTTTTAATATATAAATAAATTTAACATCCTAAAAAATTTATAAAATATTTTAAGTATACTTTTTCAACCATTAAAACACTCAGAATATTTTGATTATATTAACTTAATCACTCAAATCTCTATTTCTAACCATTTCTATCAAAAATTCAGGTGAAAATTAATCTAAAAATATGGCTGGCCCAAAACAAAAAAAAAATATACTTCGTCTCTTTAATTACGTTATCGAATTTACAAAATTCAAGGTCAGATTGGTTAAGTAGGTTTTTAACAGCCAAAGATCCATTAATGGGGTTACAAATTTGAATTGCAACTCTATTTATGAATTTTGCAAATGATAATCCGTTTATTTTCATCAGTGGTTGTTTCTTGTCTTTTTATGTTATCCATATCATACTTTTTTTCTGAACAATTTGCACTTTGATGTTTTTTTGGGTATATTAGTAGTTCAGCTTGACAGCGCGGTTAACATTTTATCACGCATTCATAGCATTGGTTTTAATGGCCAGATTTCCATTGTTAAATGGAGTAATTCCTTCATTACTTGTTTGACCAAATTTGATAGAGGATATGCATCTTAAATGTACAGACAAAATAGGTAAGTAAGTTTGCATTTATTAGGTGGGTGAAAGATGGAGTGTTTTATAGAATTATCTCATATTATGTATTTTGCAATCTCAGTTTTATGAAAATGTAAAGCGGAGAAGAATAACTCCATAGTTGTTGTTTTGTGAATAGTTGTTTATGGGAAGACTCTTGGAAGATTGCATAGCATTTGCAGACTGTTCCAGAGCATTTGGAGAGCATTTCTTGGGATTGGTTCAGTCACCGCAGAAAGAGCAGCATCCTCCGCGCGTTTTATGCAAAAGGTTGAGGGGAAAACTCTTTAAAAAATCTGTTTTGGAGAGGGACGATCCAGTACCCTTATATACACGGCATCTTGGCATCTTCGAGAAGGCGGACGCTCCCTCGATCGTCCCTAACCCAAGACTCAGCGAATTTTTTTTATGGTTTTAGACGGGCATCCAACTCTAGATAGGGAGCGCCCAAGCATAAAAACTTTTTGGTTTTTGCCCATTTTGACAGAGTAGCAGGATTTTGTCAAGATCTAAGCGAGAAAGGAGTCAACTCTCAACCGGACATTCATGGCTTTTAGCAACAGTCCAACCATTGCAAGAAGTCAATCTAGTTTTAACGGGTAAGAACTAGGATATATAGTATATTAAGATGAAAAATATCTTTCTATCTGAAGATTGTTGGGAAGCAGTAGTTAATGGATTTCAGGAACCAGATCTGGCCGATCTAAAAGCAATGACGAATGGGTGGAGAAATTTCCTCGAAGAACTCAGGAACAAAGATAGCAAAGCTCTATGGCTCATCCAGCCAGGGTTAGAGGAATATATTTTCTCCAAAGTTGTAACAATAGATCATGCCAAACAAGCATGAGATACTCTTGAAATAGCCTATCAGGGCACTGCTAAAGTGAGAAATGAAAACATGAAAAGATGCAGACACTCAAGAAGAGTTTTGAGACTCTTCAAATGAAAGATTCAGATTCTATGGATCATTTTATAACCCATGTCACCAATGTGAATCAGCTCCGCACCCATGGAGAAGACATTCAAGAGAAAAAGGTCCTTGAGAAGGTACTTTGAAGTCTTCCTGATAAGTTTAATATGCTCATAGTTTCCATAGAAAAGTCGAAAGACATCTCACAATTGATAGTTGAAGAACTCATGTGATCTATGTTAATCCACGAAAGTAAGTTCACTCGAAATACTGTGGAGAATGCATTTTAGTCTCAGGCCTCCATAAGTAGAGGCAGAGGTCGAGAGAATAGAAGCATAGGCACACGAGGGAGAGGTCGCTCTCAAACAAGAGAGAGATCAGGAGAGAGATCAACTTCAGAATGTTCATAACAGAGTGAACAGTGAGAACAACCACAAAGACACTCTCAAAACCAAAGGGGCAGAGGAATAAATTTTAATCAACCAAGATAGACTAACAAATCAAGGATATAGTTCTATTATTGGAAGAAATTTGGCCACTATCAAAGTGAATGAAGAAATAAACAAAAAAAATTGAATAGGGGCAAAGAAAATGTTCCCAACATTCAATAAGGAACATTTGAATCAATGTTATTTTCATGTCAAGTCATAGAAGAAGCAAGCAAAAGTCATGATCTCCGGTTGTTGGATAGTAGCTGCAACAATCACATGACAAGGTAACAAATATTTGTTTTTTAGTTTAGATAAGTTTGTCACATATCAAATTAAATTGGAAGATGATTCTCAAAAGAAAGTTGTAGGAAAGTGTATAATTTATGTATTGACCAAACAAGATGAAAAGAAGTATATTCATGATGTTTATTATGTACCTTGTTTTATACATAATCTAATGAGTGTAGGCCAGATGAATGAATATGGTTATATGGTCATTTTTGAAGGTTCCAAGTGTACAATCTTGAACCAACCACGGAGTAAGAAAATTATAGCTACAATACAAATGACCAAAAATAGAATGTTCTCTTTGATATTGAGAAATGTAATTTTTTCATAGTCATATGCCCAAGATGTATCAATCTTAGATTAGACTTGGTTATGGCATCTTAGATATGATCCCTTAACATTTAACACAATTAGTCTTTTACAAAAGAAGTGTATGATCAAAAGATTTCCCATATAAATGACCAGAAAAACTCCTATGAGAGTTGTATTTTGGCCAAACACGAAAGCGATAGTTTTCCCAATGCTTCCTATAGAGCAAAAGAACACCTTGAACTGGTGCATACATACCTTTGTGGTCCAATGCAAACTAACACAATAAGAAGAAGTTTTTATTTTCCAACATTCTTTGATGATTTTAGCAGGAAATGATGGGTGTATTTTCTCAAGCACAAATTCGAGACATTTGAAAAATTTAGAGAATTTAAATCTTTGATAGGGAAGGGGAGAGGGAAAGTACTTAGATCAGATCAAGGAGGTGAGTATGACTCCAAGGAATTTTCAACATATTGCACTCAACATGGAATCAAGAGAGAGTTTACCACAAGATACACTCCACAGCATAATGGAGTAGTTCAAAGGAAGAATTAGACAATAATGAATATGGTCGAAAGTATGCTAAAGGACAAGAATTTTCCAAATGAATAATGGGTGAAGTAGTGGCATGCTCAGTCTATATTTTAAATATTCCACCAACCAATAGTCTCAAAGATCAAGTCCCTCAAGAAGCCTCGAGTGGTATGAAATCTAGTGTATCTCATTTTAAAGTTGTTGGCTATGTGGCTTATGCTCATGTTCGTGAAGAGCTCAGGAGAAATCCTAATGATAGAAGTGAAAAATGTATATTTTTGGGATATAGTGAACAACCTTAATCATATAGGTTGTATAATCCTATTACCAAAAAGTTGATAATAAGTAGATATGTGAAATTTCAAGAAGATAAATCTTGTATGACCAAACAAGTGAAATACTTATAGAACACATTCCTTCTATACGGGAAGATAAGCAGGTGGACGCTATAGGATAGTAAGCTTCTCCACCAAGAGTTCCAATATTTCAAGTACTAGACCAATGAGAAAAAAACAAAGCACAATTCTTCTTCTTCATCTAGTAATGATTCAAATCCCATGATAACAAATCTAAGCAACCAAAGAACAAGAAGCTTGTGAGAAATTTATGAGCAATGATGACATCGATCAACAAGCACACTTTTCTTTGTTATCCTATCAACTAGTATACTTTGAATAAGTAGTCAAGGAAGAAAAACGGGTTGATGCGATGAATGAAGAAATTGAATCAATTGAAAGAAACAACACATCTAATCTTGTGGATCTCCTCACGGAAAAAACTAGCATTGGAGTTAAATGGGTGTATAAGACAAAATTCAACGAGAAAGGAAAAGTAGAGAAGCACAAGGAAACACTTGTAGAAAAAGGTTTTGCTCAACAACCTCATATTGACTATGGAGAGACATTTTCTCCAATAGCACATTTGGATATTGTTAGAGAAGTTTTTCTAGTTGCAGCTCAAAACAAATGGCCAATGTATAAAATGGACGTTTAACCAACCTTTCTAAATGGTTTTTTAATGGAAAAATTTTATATGGATCAACCACTAGGATTTCAGATCATAGGTAAAGAGTACAAAGTGTACATATTGAAGAAAGCATTGTAAGGTTTGGATCAAGATCCAAGAGTTTGGTACAGACACATTGATATTTATTTGATCAACAATGGGTTCAACATGAGAAGCGATGAGCCCACACTTTACAAAAAAAGAGACGAGAGAGTTAATATTTTGATAGTTTGTCTGGATGTTGATGACATTATTTATACATGAAATTTGTTGTTGAATGATTTCAAAGAAGGCATACAAAGTGAATTTGATATGAATAATCTTGGTCTCAAGAAATATTTTGTAGCAATGTAAGTTGAGCAATCGGAAAAGGGAATTTTTACGTGTGAGAAAAAATATGCTAGGGATATTTGGAAAAGGTTCAAAATGAACAAAGGCAAGCCGACAGATACACCACACGAAATAGGCACAAAATTAAGGAAAAAAGATGAAGGAACACAAATTGATTATACTCTGTATAAAAGAATTCTAGGAATCATCATGTACCTTACAACTACCTCGCCATATATTATGTATGTAATAAGCTTAATTTCTAGATTTATGGAGAATCCCAAAACCTTTCATTAGAAAGTTTGAAAAAGAATGTTGAAGTATATTGCAGGAATGACACATTATGGAATTTGGTATTCTACTTCAGAAGATGACTCACTTGTTGGATATACAATTGCAGGTAGTGTTGATGATAGGAAAAGTACTTTTGGGTATTCATTTCTTTTTGCTACATGTTTGATTTCATGGGCTTCTAAGAAACAACCCATTGTCACAATTTTTTGAGTAGAAGAAGTGTATGTGGCATGAACTTGAGTAGCATGTCATGCAGTTTGGTTGATAAGGATCCTTAGTGATCTTGCAAATGAAGAAAAGTATCCAACTCCTATATTTTGTGACAACAGTTCATGTGTTCCTATTTCACCACAACAGTAAACACATAGACACTCACTATCATTTCATCTATGAGATTGTCATCGATGATAGCATTATGATACAATTTTTGGGTTTGAAGGAACAATTGGAAGATATATTCACCAAGCCATTGGGAAGAAATACTTTTGAATTTGAGAGACAACACTTAGGTATTGTTTCTGTTGATTTTGTAATGGTCGAAATTAAAGGGGAGTGTTAAATGAAGTAATTCATCCATTACTTGTTTGACCAAATATGATAGAGGATAGGCATATTAAATGCATAGACAAGATAGGTAAGTTTTCATTTATTAGGTAGGTGAAGGATAGAGTGTTCTAGATAATTATCTCATATTATGTATTTTGCAATTTAATTTTTATGAGAATGTAGAGAAGAGTTGAACAGATCCATAGTTTCTTTGTGTGTGTGTGATCTGTTTTGTTAATTGTTGGCTCTTCTCAAACTTGAAACATCCACCACGATTCAACTTTCATGAGTTACGATCATTTCATAGCTATAGCGGTTTCCTACCTAACAAACTAGAGGTTGTAGGTAGGGAAGAAACATTTTATCTTAAACATGACTTCTGCAATTTTTTTAAATGGTTGAACTACTGTACATCAATTGATTTCTTGTGATTCATTTTTCTAGTGGTTGTTTTTATCCTTTCTCACATAGCTTCATAGAAGTGGATCCTACCACAGACTTGACTGTACAATGATTAACTACAGAGTTCTTAGAAATACAGATCTCAGTTACAGTACAAAGAAGATATCATAGCCGAAAAAATTCAGAAGCAAATCTACACTTTCATGTCTCCAACAAGGGAACAACCACATGCTAGATCAATGCAATTTCTTTGACAATTTTGATCTTTCTTGGACAGATCTGCTTTGACATAGATGTATAATCTACCCATCAACGTGGTCAACATATTAATCGTTACATCTACCAGATGAGTGATTTTCCTATCGTGACTTCGGCTGAACATCCATAATCTCCATGCTCTAAACATGTCTACATCCATTCAATCAAGCCTATATAACTATTTTCATATGATTTTTTTGTGCTTATGGAAATCACCAGAGTTGGAACCATTAACGAGCAAGAATTCATCACAAGGAGGGATTGTATTTCACGACTTCTCATTGTCTTCTCCTCAAACCACATGTTAACAACAACACAAGCAAATAAATTGGCAGATTTGCAGACCTCTCCTCAAATCTATGACTGCAAATAAATTCTTCCCGCAAAATCATTTGTTGGACGCTTCATCACCAAATTGTCTCTTCAAAGGCTTTCAACAACACCTCTTCCCACAAGTTAGCTGAAAATGCTCCTAACTCGGCCCTTCCTTCTAGAATCCATCATTCATTGTGAATTCTTCAACAACTTCACTTTACATATCAACAACTCTCAAATGGAGCAAACTCACAGCACTAAAGAATACATCTCACCATATCGACACCGACACTCATATCTAGCTCATTACTCACACCAATTTGAACATGAAATTGGGTATTTTGCTGATACTAATTAGAATGTGCTAAACAAAGATTGTACAGAAAACCTCACAGAGATTCTATTTAGAATTTTTATTCTCATCTTGAGAGGGTAGGAACAAAATTAAATTTACTCTACTCTCTCTAACCTACTCCTAACATTGTTTACAATTACATATTCTCAATGTTCCATCATCCATGCCCTCTCTTAACAGAGTCATGTCTATGTTGGAATAACTCCTACTTGTGAGATATTGTTGAAGAACTAATTGGAGTTGAGAGATTCTCTCCAATATAGTCTCCTAGTTTTTTGTGTAGTTGAGATATTATTGGAATAAGTTAGATCTGATAACAACCAAGTGCACTCTATATATTGGAGTCACAATGCATTGTAATTATTAAGTTATTCAATAGATATATGTTTGTGTGTTGTGTGCAAGCTCTCTCTGCTCTCTCATTTGTTAATATGGTATCAAAGCCTGGCTAGGGTTAATCCCTCATGGGAATACCTAGGAAGATGTGAGAGACTTGATAATCTATTTGTTGTAAGAGTAGGTTTAGATGCATGAGAATATAATAGATAGTTTGTTGTTGTGTGTGCCTGGATTGACGTAGAATCGTTGAATTAAAATTGTTGATGTCGCTGCCAACGAAAGGATGCAGGATGCTGAAGAGACCATGGTTCTGGAGGAACAACCGAGGATACGTCAACACATCCGCTTCTGTGAGAGGGGAAAAATTATCAGCAATTGGAGATCTGTTGATCAATCTTGGGATGCCATATCAGCCTGAGGAAGCCGCTAGCTTGAGGGGAGGTGCCACCAGGTTAAGGAGCAGCCATAACAAAACCCATCATGGAAAAGAAAGATGCAACCATCAATACTTGACGCTGCACGGAATCAAGGCGTTAGGAGCTGTGGAGCCAGCGTGGAAGAGAGAGGCGCCACAATTTCCGTCATCAATTCTGCCAATTGACAGAGATCACTAGCGCTGTGGGCAAATTCAACTTGCTGGTTGAAAAAATAAGAAAAGTCAGATCTGCAAGCACGTGAAATGAAGCTGCCACATAGAGATCTTTCTGTTTTTTCCCTGCGTTCTCAAGCCACAGTCTTCGCCCCTATACATGAAGAATTCGCGAGATCTATTTCTGGATGCATTCATCATTTCTTTTGTGTTTGTATGTGTGGTGTGTTATTTATATTGTATATCTAAAACAAGAGGGGGAAATTGAATAGGCTCATCTTTTTATAGTTGTTCATGTAGTTCCATTTGTGGATCTGGGGAAGGATCCCTCACTAGCCGTTGAAGATGAGAGTAGTGGGCTAATGAGGTTACACGACATAGTGTGGTCCAGTAATTGACTTCGGAGATCTTTGATTCTCAAGAGTTCAGGAGTGGAACTGGAGAATTCCTCTCAGGAACTACTATGACAACTTAATAGAGTTTGTAGCCTGCAAGATGTTACCCAAGAAAGATTTAGACAAGTATTCGTTAGAGGGGATGTTGGAATAACTCCTACTTGTGAGATATTGTTGAAGAACTAATTGGAGTTGAGAGATTCTCTCCAATATAGTCTCCTAGTTTGTTGTGTAGTTGAGATATTATTGGAATAAGTTAGATATGATAACAACCAAGTGCACTCTATATATTGGAGTCACAATGCATTGTAATTATTAAGTTATTCAATACATATCTGTTTGTGTGTTGTGTGGAAGCTCTGTCTGCTCTCTCATTTGTTAATAGTCTAACCTTCTCGGATAGATATCATGTTAAAAATTAAAGGAACACATCAGACAGGATATGACACAAAGAATGAACACACTAATTTCAATATATTTTATCATTCACTACAAACATTTATAAATTCATAAATGAATTTGATCAATTATATTTTATTATTCATTAAAATATTTATAAACTCATAAATAAATCTCATCAATTGATTTACATACTAGATAAACACTTTCCATACACCTTGATAATAATGTTTATTTTTCAATAATATTTATAAAACTAAGCCAACATTTTCTTTCTTATCAATTAGGATAAGTCATATTTATCTTCTTATCCACTAAAACCTTAATTTTTTCCAAAACAATATAACTATTACTTATATTACTTATTTTGATAAATTGAGTTGTAAATTTGAAAACCAACAATACTCTTTTCTCCATGTCAATTGAATACCTAAATCTGTTATAAAAATCTTCTCTTCTAATTTATTAATCTTATTTTACTTGTAGCTTCTAGCATTATCAAATTTACTTTTCTCCATGTCAATTGAATACCTCGAATCTGCAATCAAAATCTTATCTTCTTTATTATCAACTAAGATAAGTCAACCTTATTCTTATCCACCAAAACCTTATATTTTTCTAAATAATACAAGTATGGCCTATTCTCATAAAAATACACCTAATCCATGTTCTCATATATCATATTTTCTAATCACCTACTCAGAGAGTCAACATTCAAATATTATACTACTCAGTTATATATTCTTCATAATCAAAATATGGTCGCAAGAACCTCATATCGGAAATGCGTCGGGTGGAGGTCAAAATCCCTCGACACATGATAGTGTCCGTCAATGTGTAAATATGGTTCGAACTCATATTAGCATAGCCATGGTTGGTATGGTTCTCATTCAAGTGGATGACGGGATCCATGAGCATGCTATCTATTATCTTAGTCAAAATCTAATCGTAACTGAACTTAAATACTCTCACGTGGAAAACCTAGCCTTGGGAGTTGTCCATAAGGTTCAAATATTGCACCATTATATCTTACTTCGCAAGACTACCGTGATCATTGGCGTCAATCCATTTTAATACCTCCTAACAAGGCGTATCATAAGGGGGGAACTACAATAAATGTATTGTGATTTTACATGAGTTTGATCTTGATTTTACCTATGCAAAATCTAAGAAATCGTTAGTCTTGGCAGAATTAATTTCATATTTCCCTAAGAAGGATGGGGATATATTTTTCGATCACTCATTTACTGATGAGAACATTTTACTTATCTCTTCTTCTTAACCCTGGTATAGAGACATTATGATATATCTTCAAACTATGAAGCTTCCCCAACATCTTTCGAGGGATGATTGACAATGTGTACACCATCAATCCAAAAACTACCTCATTATCAGTGACACTTTGTATCATTGAGCAATGGATTATATTATTCTTCATTGTTTGAATCATGAATAGGTTGAAGCCATACTCAATGACTATCACAATGGGGGTGTGGTGGTCACTTATCTTGGGTTGCGATAACCCAAAAAATATTGCAAGCTAGTTATTTTTGTCCATCAATTAAATATTGCATAGAAGTGATCAAGAAATATTACCATTTCCAGGTGTTAACTCATAATATGAGCTCACACCCTACACCTCTTCACCCAGTCATTACCATGAGTCCTTTCACCAGGTGGGGGGTGGATTTCATGGATTTCAACCCAGCATCGTGTTAATAACCAAATATCAAAATAGCATAAAAACTTCATAATAAGTATTCCACGCCTTGACAAATAGAGAAATTCAAATAATAATCCTCTTTGAGGAGGAAACCCCCTTATACATCACATTAATTCACAATTACAATATGATTCCAAAGGAAAAATGTCTCCTTGGTATATATAGTAGACTAGGAGGTACAATTACAACTAATGGACCCAAGATGACATAAATAAAATAACAATACTAATGTAATATGTCCCAATTAAGGGGTAATGTGCCATGATTTAGGGATTAACATGCCCATCCCCTTCAGATAAGTGTTTTCCTCAATGCTTCAGCAGTTCTGGTTTCTTTTGTATAAAAGACTCATCTTCCCACGTCGAATCTTGAGCATGCAGTTTCTTCCACTTAATGAGATACTTTGAAATTGATCTATTCCTTAACTGGCGAATTCTTGTGTCAGTGATAGATTCATGATCCAATACGATTTATCCTTCCTCATCAAGTTATATAAATATAATTTGAACTGGGATCTTTTCACCTATCACCTTATTTAACAATGAAACATGGAGAACGGGGTGTACTTGCGAATATGGAGGCAACTCCAATTCGTATGCCATAGTACCAATATTTTTCAACACCTTATAAGGTCCATAGTACTTCAATGATAATTTATTATCCTTATTAGATTGCTTGAGAGACATATGTCTGTATGGTTGTATTCTTAAAAATACCCAATCCCCTACTTCAATAACTGTTTCACTATCATGTTAATTTGCTTATCGTTTCATGCAATTTTGTGCCATTATCAAGTTTTCCTTTAAGAGTCGAAGAACTTTTTGTTGATGCTTGATGTGATATTCCATTTCTTGAACCTTGTATTTTTCTTTTAGAGAATAAGTGGTGGATGATGGATGGTATCCATAAAGCTCTATAAATGTTGTCATTTTTGCTACAGTATGAAAGGAATTGTTATACCGCCATTCTCCCAAGGCTAACCACTTGAACCATTGTGTTTATTTATCAAAGAAAAAGAAATGAAGGTAGCCTTCTAGACATTTGTTCACTATCTCATATTTTCCATCAAATTGAGGATGATAAGATGAGGTATGAGCCAATTGAGTACCCAAACAAGAAAATAAATCTATCCAAAAAGGTCTAGTGAAGATGGGATCTATGTCACTTATAGTAATATTTTGGATTCCATATACCTTTTGAACTATCTGAATGAATGTGGTAGAAACTTTACTAGATTTGAAAGGATGAGAGAGTGAAAAAAAGTGTGTGTACTTGGTAATTCTATCAAAAATAACTATTATGTCACTCTTTCCTTCATACTTCGGTTACTCTGTGATGAAATCCATGGAAACCTCCTCCCGACGCTCACTTGGAATGGATAATGGTTGTAAAAGACCTCAGGTCTTAATTGTTTCCACCTTATTTTGTTAGAAAATCAAACATTTATCACAAACCTTTTCATGTCATTTTTAATGGAATCCCAAAAAAAATCCCTCTGAACCCCGTGATAGGTTTTCAAAAATTGTGAGTGCCCTCCTATCAGAGAGGTGTGCAATTCCAAAAGTACCATTTTTTTTAGTTTGGAGTTCTTACATAAATATAAGTGATTTTTTGTAACATATTGGATCATTTTTCCATGTAAATATATTGGATGCATTGGAATCCTACTACAACCTTTGAATGGGAGTCCATACTTCTTCGTCATTATTCCATTCATCCCTTGTTTCTGTTATCCAGTTAGATTGGATGATAGACATAGCAAAGAGAAATTCCTCAACATCTTCATCCTTTACTGAGAGTTCATCTACCACAAAAATTTTCTTCCCTTTTTTGTAGATGATTTCAAATTCATAACCCGACATCTTGGTCAACCATTTTTGTTTCTCTTTTGAAGATAGTCTTTGTTCCAAGAATTATTTAAGACTCTCATGATATGTTTTGACCTTGAAGAGCCTACCTATTATGAGGGTTGTCATTGTGTCAATGCATGTAGTATTTCCATCATTTCCTTCTCATAAATAGGTTTGTGTAAGTCATTTCCCTTGAGTGGCCGAAATTCAAAAGGAAGGGGCCTTCCTTATTGAAATAGAATAGAACCTACGTCATTTCCCAAGGCATCACATTCCATAGTAAAGGTTTTTTTGAAGTCTAGTGTGGTCAAGATAGGATTTTTGCACCTTGTCTCTTTAAGTTGTTCAAAATCTTGAGTTTCCTATGGAGTCCATGAAAATTCATCATTCTTAGTTAATGCAATTAAAGGTGATGATACTCTTCCATAGTTCCGAACAAACTTGTAGTAGTAACCTTTGAAACCCAAAAATCCTCTAATATTCTTCAATGTTTTTGGAATCAGCCAGTCCATCATGGATTTAATCTTGTTAGGGTCTACCTTGACATGTTCATGAGATACAATATGACCTAAATACTCTACCTCCTTCACCACAAAGAAATATTTGGACGGTTTGGCATATAATTGTTTCTCCTTTAGTAGTTGTAGCACTATGTCAACATGTTGAACATGATCTTCCCAAGACTTTCTATAGATTAGTATATCATCAAAAAATACTAATACAAATTTTTGAAGGAAGGGATTGAAAATGGAATTCATAAACCCTTGGAATGTGGAAGGTGCATTTGTAAGGCCAAAAGGCATACCAAAAATTCATAATGGCCTTCATGAGTTTTGAATGTAGTTTTTGGGATATATTCTTCCTTCATTCTAATCTGATGATACCTTAAATGGAGATCCAACTTTGTGAAGTAGATTTCTCCATATAGTTCATCTAACAATTCATCAATAATGAGTATGAAAAAGTTATCATTAATGTTGATCTTGTTGAGATCTCTATAATATGGACACATACACCATGAGCCCTCTTTCTTGAGTACCATTACCACTGGTGTAGAGTAAGAACTTTGGCTAGGTCTAATAATTCCATCCTTTAACATTTATTCAGCTATACGCTCAATTTCACTCTTATGGGCATAAGGGTATCTGTAAGTCCTGATGTTAGGAGGAACACTCCTAGGAATTAAGTGAATAACATGATCATGATCATGAGTAGCTGTAATACCTCTAAGATTATCTTCAAATACTTTAAAATTCTTATCAATGATCCCTTGGATATCTAGGGGAATAGATGGCTTAGATGTTTAAACATCTAATGAGAATAGTTGTAGAATTACACCTTGATGCCTCTTTTTCAATAATTTTGTCATGCCATTAGAGCTTACCACCTTATTGGGTTTCCATGCGATACCCATTAACTCAAATGCCTTTCCTTCAAATGAAAATTTCATGAAAAGTTCTTGAAAATTAAAAGCAAGTGTTCCTAATGATTATAACCGTTGGACCCCTAGCAATACATCAGAACCACCTATGGGTATAACAATAATTGGACTATTCATTACATATACTTGCATAGTAAGATTGATCTTATGGAATTTTCTTGAGAAATTGATATTTCCTCCATTTGCAATCATTACATGAAATTTGGGCACTGTATATATAAAGCTATTGAGAGATTTGGCTATTTTACAGTGAATGGAATTATGAGTACTACCAGAATCAATTAGCACTATTAGGTCTTTTTCTTTTTGATATATCCTTTGATCTTCAAGGTTTGAGTAGTGCTAATTCCAGCCAATGCATGACATGATAAGGTGGGAGTCATCTCTTTAGAATAAATATCTTCTACATCTTCATATTGAGATGGTTCTTCTTCCTCTTCACAATCTATGTATTATAATGTATTCTTGGCACACTTATTCCCCTTACTCTACTTGTTGTCACAATTAAAGCATAAACCTTTTTCTTTTATTTCCTCCAATTGTTGAGGTTTCAACCTTGTAGGTTGAGTTGGTTTAGAATAACATTATTCTCTCCATAGATGTTATGGGTGGTCCTTCGAGTAGCCATAGCCATATTTTTCCTTTCAACATTTCTCGCCACCTTAGATGCATTCTCCAATGATTTTGGTTGCCAAAGGGGAACCTCATGTTGAATGTTATAATTTAAATATCCTATGAATACATCAATGAGGTTCGTATATGGAATAATGTTTACCTTTATATTCAATCTTTGGAAGTTTGCAATGTTCTATGTAACTGAACCCTTTTTATTGAGATTTATCAATTGGCTGAAGAAGGTATTGCTCCTTATATCCTCATAGTGTGCTATCATTTCTTCCATGAAAATTGTCTAAGTGACTAGTAATTTGTGAGAACAAAGCCATATATACCACAAAAACTTATTAGGTTCTATATATAAGGATTCAATTCACAGATTTTGTGTGTGTGGCACATCATGTAGATCAAACAACTGCTCCATATGGAGTATCCATGTGATTGGATCCTTGCCATCAAACTTCCTCATATAGATATTAGGAAAGTGGTTGTTATTCAACCTAAATTTGGAGTTTCTCGAGTCTTCATTCATCTTCCTTGTTTCCTCATTATGAATTTCATGGGATACATTGTCACCTTCAAGTGGCCTCTCTATTAGAAACTTTTTTAACCCTTCCATGATCTCCCATTTTAAGTCATCCATATTAGTATCCATCATCGATTCCATATTAGCTTCAATTGAATCCATCATCCTTTTTAGTTTATCTTTTTTTGCTTCCTTATTTTGTAAATCATCTATGTCCTTGCCCATGTATTCACCTTCATCAAGAGTCCAACTTGCACTATCTGAGGGATTTTTTTTTGTAGAATTTACCTTTTTTGGTGGCATGTTGTCCAAGAATATATGTAAGGTAGGAATTCCTAATTGGCTTAGGCATAGGTCCTCATAGACAAGGGAGTATCAAGTGCTATAACTCACTAATATACGTGTTAGATCCAACAATAGTACTCAGCGTTGACAAGTTAAAATAGCTCCTACATTTAGAGACACAACAATAAATTTGTTCTTAAAATTCCCTAAGATTATTCCAAATTTATGTGGTACTCCTTTTATCCCACTTTATTCCACTTTTTGAATCACCACAATTGGATATTCTGGTCAAAAGATATGCAAATTTCAAAAAAACAAAATGCACCTTTTAAAACTTTCATTCAGAGACTATTCTGCTAGCGAACCTTTCTTATGTTGTAGCTTTGAAATTTCATCTCTTTTGATTCTAAAATTTCATCTTGAGGTAGAATTATGTGTATTATTTCCAACCCCATAGGTTAGATGAAAACTGTATTTTCCAAGAAACGTTTATGATCACTTTCCCAAGATGTGTTGTTTTTTTCCCTTTGAGGAAAGTGAACTTGTACGACCTTTCAAGTGTCATTGTCTTCACTTCAGAACTTGAAATTTTCACTAGTAAAATGTCATACTATACTCTAACCAATTGAATAGGTCTCACTTAGTGTGGAGGTTTGTAGGTGATCCAGATTATTTTCAGCACGAAATGAGAGCGAAGATATAATAAAGAAATGCACCGAGATATCGTAGATATTCAATAATATAACATAAATGTATCATAGATGAATCCATAAACATGGATATGCAGTAATATATGATTTCTATTAATTAAATAAACATACAGAGACTATAAAAATATAGAGTGAAAGACTCGTTAGAATTGTGGCAACTTATCTCTCAGAAGAGATGTGGCGACTACTCGCATTCGCAAGAGGATATTACAATGATGCTCTCAAGGCCTTTTTACAATAAATAGGAATTCCAAAAACCCTAGACATCCAAAAACCTAACCCTAGGAGATGAAGTGCCAAAATTCATGTGGGCCCCGTTTGGGTAAGTTAGTACACCAACTTCCCGGGGTCTTAACTTTTGCATAGGATATTCGTTTTAGGCGCATAATAGCCCGTTGGAAAGGTATCATCAAGAAGATTCATTTTAGGTGAAATATTGAAAGAACTTGGATATTTCAAAAATGTTTTCCCAAAAAAACATCGTTTAGGGCCTCAAAACGGCTTAAAAAGTGAAAACTGCTAAAAATAGTAAATTACCAAAGTTGCCAGAAAATTGTTTTAAGCCAGTTGGAAAAGGTGGGTGGCCACTGATATCCACCTGGATCAATCCTCCCTCCTTAGGGAGTAATGGTCTCCATTGTGTTGAGAGCCCAGGGGAGAGGAAAAAGTGTTTACTGTATTTGAATCTTGCTGAGTTGCTTGCCTTGCTGGAGAAGTCGCGCTACTCAATTTGTGGAAGTCTGTCACGAAACTGTTGAGACTAAGGATATTCAACAAGTCGAGCTACATGAGAGGAAAATATGCATAAGGAATCTTTGCGCTTTGTTGCAACCTTGTCGACATGCTTCTGTTGGATAGAAGGTGCCTGGGGCGAGGCTATAGTGGTTACAGTGTCCTTCTGTTCCCGTTTTGAATAGATTGTGCATACGCTGAATTTTGCAGTATGAGATACTACCTTGCGACACTTTTTAGGTGGAACAATAGTTGGAATTGCCTCTGGTATTCTATAGAAATGACCCCCCAAAGTAACAATGACACTACGGGGTTGAGACTCATAAACAACATGGTGTCTCCACATATATGGTTGGCCCAAGAGAACATAAAAGACATTCAGTGGGGAAACATCACATAATACCTCATCCTTGAAGGGTTGGATGTTGTATGAAAATAGGCATTGTTGGCTGACACTGAGATCTCGCCCTTGGTGAAGCCACCTGATGTTGTATGGCTGCGGGTGTGGTATTGTCAACAATACCAACTGTTTGATGACCTCTGCTAAGATGAGGTTCTTTCGGCTTCCGTTATCAACAATAAAATGCAGCGGGGTCCCCTTCACCCACATCTATGAATGAAAAAGGTTATCTTCCTCTTCAGGATCTGTTGGTTCTTCTAGCTGAATTGTTGTAGTCACGACAATAGCAATGGGGTATGCATTGATGATCTGTCGTTTACCAATATTTTCAAAATCATATTTTGAATCAGTGTTCGAATCCTTAACTTTGATCTCGTCCACTAATGGTTGTTTTGAGTGAAATTCATCGGTGTTGTGCCAGGGGATTTTTTGGAAATCGCACCATTTTTCATTCTCCTTCTTTGTCTTCCCATGACCCTTCTTTTCCTGTGGCTTGGACTAGTTTTCAGGAGACCATTTGCTAGGGCCATCTTTGTCATACTTTGGTTGTTGTGGATTTTCAGACCCTAACTCTTGTTTTCTCTGGTGCTTAAATTTTTGCTCGATTTTAATAACATATCAATAAGCAACACCAAGTGATGAGATGTCCAGAAAATCCATTTCAGTTTGGATGTATCTGTGTAGAGCCCCACGGTATTTCATAACCAAATGTCATTCAGAGTCTTTGATACCAAGCTTGGTGAGTAAGGTATAAAAGGTATTGGTGAACTCCATAACTACTTGGCCCCTCTCTTTTCGTAGTGTGGTCCATCTCATGTATTGGTCCTCATAGTTGCCAACATGTTAATATTGTTCCTTTACTGCGTCCCCAAAAAAATCCCAAGTGGGCTTGGCCCCATATATTCCAGACTCCTCTGTGAAACTTTTCTCCCAGTAAGTTTTCCACCATTTTTTGACATGACGGAGATATGTAAGGAGTGTGAAGGTGATCTTTTCTCTGTCGGGAAAATTGTGAATAGAGAAATACCCTTCTAGCAGATTTAATCATTTGTCTAGGGCTTCTGCATCTATCTGTCCTTCAAATACAAGAATATAAAAATTAACTTGTACCTTGAAATGCAAGGTGCTTCCAAAGTGGTCGCTTGATGAATATGTGCATGTTTCTATCGACATGCATTGAAGGATGTGGGAAAAATTCTCCATCATTTCGTCCCTCTGTCGCATGAGAGCTTGCTCAAGTAACAAACTGATAGGATCGTCTTCTCCGTTTTTTTTATTTTATTCCTCCATTGAGGGTTTCTTGGGTGTGAGAGAGCGATTTTCCTCAATAGAGACAAGCTCAATACCCAACTTTCTATACTCAGACCTCTTCGGGGACATGCACTGAAAAAAACGATCAAGAGTAGCCTACTCTAATACCACTAATCCAGATTATTTTTGGCACAAAATAAGAGCGAAGATATAATAAATAAATGCACTGAGATATCATAGTTATTCAATAATATAACATAAATGTATCAGAGATGAAACCATAAACAAAGATATACAACAATACAAGATTTCTATTAATGAAATAAATGTACAGAGACTGTAAAAATACAGAGTAAAAGACAAATTAGAATGGTGCCATCTTATCTCTAAGAAGAGATGTGAAAGTTACTAGCATTCGCAAGAAGAGATTACAATGAGGCTCTGAAGGCCTTTTTACAGTAAATAGGAATGCCAAAAACCGTAGACATCCAAAATCCTAACCCTAGGAGATGAAGCACCAAAAATCATGTGGGCCTCGTTTTGGTAAGTTAGTACATCAACTTCCTCGTGTTGTAACTTTTGCATATGATCTTCGTTTTAGGTGAATGATATCCTGTTGGAAAGGTATCGTCGAGGAGATTCATCTTAGGTGCAATATTGAAAGAACTAAGATATTTCAAACATTTTTTCCCAAAAAACATCATTTAGGGCCTCAAAACAGCTCCGAAAGTGAAAACTGCTAACAATAGTAAATTACCAAAATTACCAAAATATTGTTTTGAGCCAGTTGGAAAAGGTGGGTGGCCACCAATATCCACCTGGATCAGTAGCTTCAAATATAATAGTTTTCCCAAGAACACATGTTTTAGACTCAAATCTCGACCAACCAAAAACCCTAATTTCCTTAGAGTATAACTTTTTGATTACAATGAATCATGGGATGAAATTTATACACAATATACTTCACTATTCTTCTGTCATACTGTAAAAATTTTACAACCCGAAACCAGGCCAAAAAAATAGGGAATGGAAATTCGAAGAAGACCTTTTTTGAGGACTAGTAAAAAACCCTAACTTGAACATAATGTATCTCCAAACATGTAACAAAAAATATATTAAATTTGGACCCCTGTTAGATCCATATGTCTCCTATAAATGATATAAATTCCATATATTGAAACCTTCTAGGAAAAACCTTGTAGAAAAAATTCCAAGACTTGTTTTTAGGAAGCGAGTCTCGAGGATTTTCTAGCTCTGATACCAAATGTTAAGAACCAAATATCAAAATAGCATAAAAACGTGAGAATAAGTACTCAACACCATGAAAAAGAGATAAATTTAGATAATAAACCTCTTTGAGGGGGAAACCTCCTTATACATCACATGAATTCACTACTACAAGATGATTCCAAATGAAAAGGTATCCTTAGTATATATAGGAGACTCAGAGGTACAATTAGAACTAATGGAACCAAGTCGGCATAAATAAAATAACAATACTAATGTAATATTCCCCATTTAATGGGTAATTTACCATGATTTAGAGTATAACACCTCGTCTTGGGAGCACCATCACTTTTTTTTTGTCATGGACTATTTAGCGAGTGGGAAGAGGTCATGCCTACAATTAAATCTCATGGTGATACTACAACACAAATTGTATTCAATCAAATCATAGTTGGGTTTGGAATTCCAAAGGATATTGTCACTGACCACAATAGTTGCTTTCAAAACAAGATGATGATAGATTTTCCATCAAAACTAGGGTTCAAGCAAGAACATTTTTTGTCATATTATCCCCATTAAAATGGCCAAGTAGAGACTATGAATAAATCTTTGAAATAAATTTTGCAAAAACCTGTGAGAAAGAGTAAATGTAACTAGCACGTGATTCTATACCCTTCTCTATGGGCATACTGAACCGCAGTAAATAGTTCCATTAGTTTTTCACTATTCCAATTGATTCACGGAGTGGATTCAGTTCTCCCCATTGAATGAGAGATTCCTTCACTCAAGTTAGAATTTGAGCTCTTACCTAACACGATTGATCTCGAAGAATGCCTTGTACAGGTGGAGTAGCGTCAAGATATCTCTCTGGCCATCAAGGTGAATAAGCGATGTTTTAAGGTCCAGTATGATAAATGTTTCCATCCTCGGTAGTATGCTAAGGGTGACTTGGTCCTTATTTATGAACAAGTTGAAGAATCGTTGGGGGTAGAAAAATTCAATCCCATGTGGCATGGTCCTTATATTGTGAGGTGTGTCCTAAAAAATAAAGCCTATGAGTTAGAGGATTATGAAGGGAACATGTTGAAAGATCCCATAAATGGTATCTATATCAAAAGGTATTATGCTTGATCCCTTGAGCTTGAGCAATAGCTTTGTATGTTATTATACTTTAGTGTCTATATTTTTCACCCTGTATTTTCTATTTTTGAAAACATATGGACTAATTATGTACTGTAAGACCTCGTTTGAAGATGATTTTTTCAAGTTATGATGGATATTTATCATTCCTTATCCTGTTTGCACCTCTGGTAGGTATATATCCTCACTGGCATATATGATAGGTTTTCACCTCGCTTTGCATTTTTGCATCATCCTATAACCACAATTCATATACCCTAGGTACAAAACCATTTTTTAGCGACACAGAACCCCCTTAATGTTACTATAAGTGTCGTTATTAAGTGGAAGAGACTTACCAAACATCTGTTCCCTAATTAGAACCATTTTTTCCATTTGGTTCTAGAGAAAAAGTTACTCCATAGGTATGGGATTCCTTTATAGTCTTGTTATGGAATTTCATTGGAACCTCATATTTCTCCTCAATCTATTATTATAGATATTACCCATGAGACTCCTAAAAATGTTGATTTGTAATTGCATTTCATTATCCTTGTTGCATTGTTGAGCTTAATGTCGTCTCTCGCTTCCTCTTTATAATCCCATTGCCCCAACATTTTTCAACATTCACCAAGTAGTGTCTTTCATATATCCTATGCAACTTGACACCCCTTACCCCAAGAGGAAACATCACCCCAAGTGTCCATATCCCGCACACATTCCTGTGAATCGAGCATAGGTATGTTCAACGGAATGGAACTAGATTGTTAGTTTGTGAAACTTGTTTCCTCTCTTGTATCATAGCATTCTTTAACCTCTTTTCCAATCTTTAATAATATGAAAAATAAAAAAAATAAAAAAATAAAAAAAGGAGGTAAAAGAATATTATTTCTATCAGCAATAGTCGTGTCGCCTTTGAACATAGCACAAATTTTTTAGTCCATTCATCAAAGGTTTGGTTTTAGTATGGCCTTAGGAAGTTGAACTCGTTACTGAGAGCTTACTCCTTAAAATGGTTATTCTTATAGTCCCTATGGAGATTTTTTTGATGCCTCCTTCGTCACAAACTTTTCTCAATGTTCAGTCTTGAGTCTATGCTTCCTTATTTATCCATCTGTCTCATGATCTTGTTCAAAGGAAATATAAACTTGTGTCGACCATTCCTCAGAATTATCGACTTTGCATGTCGACCATCCATTTATAAGTGCATCTCATAATCACATGATTTGTTTTCCTACCTTGTACCCTCGACCTACTTTCACCATTGGTAGCTGACCTTGAACCTAATAAATAACATATATTCATCAGTCGCTGACTAGTTCGTTTCCCTTCTGTTCGATGGTAAGAAATTTGTTCACACATCGGTATTTTTACAATGTCTTGGACTCCATTATGCCTTATTGGTGGTTTCCTTACCTCGATCCACAATTTTCATTAATGACTTCTATTTAGAGGGTCTCTTTCGTGTACTAATTTCATCTAGTGCACGCGAGATATTCACATGGTCATTGGTTCATGCATATGTTGTTTGTCCTAGTTCTTCCTAATTAGCAAGTGTTTCCTTTTACCTTCTGCTAGATGATGGGGGATACCTTAATGCCCTCCTTTCAACAAATGTCATTCCTTCTGGAATCGAGGTCTAGAGTCATAAGAGTACCTAGAGGCTTTCATTTGTTATTGGTAGGTTCTATCGTCATCAACAATTGAAATATATTAATGTATCCTACTTGATGGATTCTTCAATTGTTCTCCTTAAAAACCTTTATTCACACTTTTCAAATGTACTCGGTTCCTTGACACCTACTTTCATCATCATTGGGTTGTCTCATTTTGGCTAATGGTATACATCAATGACCGGTAATCAAACAAAGTCTCATTGTGTTCGACTTCAACTACTTTATTCACACGGTGTAGAAGACCTCAAACACATAGTATCAACACTTCAGACATGTTGTTGTCTTTCATCACAACAATCCTATATGACTTCATTTATCATGGAATATTAGATTGTACTTCATTGTATCTAGATATCATCAATTGATTTTGAGACTGGACTCCATTATGTTTTGTTCATGGCTATGACCACCTATGGCATGTCTACTTTGTATTTCCTCTTCATGGTCATGAATAACTATCTTCTATATATGCACATGGATCTACAATGTACTTCAAATTGATAAACATGTGTACACAGTCAATATGTGTTGTAAGGGTTACTAGTTCCTCCAACTCGGTCCTCACTACTCCACTTCTAGGAATTGTAATGTATTTCGGCCATCGTGATTTCTCCTCTCACCTCCCATATTAGGGGGAATATATCATAGAATTTTTTTCCATACTCTATGCATCGTGATTTGGTGGCCTACCCTTTCCCTCTACAAACTCAGTTTCCCCATCTTGCTCAGTCAAAAGTCAAAAGTTATAATTTATGTACATATACACTGGATACAATTATAAAACATGTGTATACCCAGGTTTACCGTGTACATCGGGTTTTGTGCTCAAAATAATAATAATAAAAAAATCATATTTTTAATGCCAAGTCACCGAGATCCATGATCCTTGTCTTTTCATATGCTAGAAACACTATGATTCAACCCTTCAATTGCCTTTTAAGGATATAAATTGAGCAATATACAAGCCTTGAAGAAAGAGAGAAAAGTTGAGATAAAGTACACTATGGAGAATTTTTTCCCCATGTTACATCCCTTAGTCCTTTACCTCTAACCTCTCCTTGTATTCATCCCCCAAGATCTCCCTATCCCATGAAGGAGGAACCCAATTACTCCTAGAACTTGTGAGTTTTCCTTGTTGAGGATTGAAGTGTTGAAGGCCTAGGTGGAGTTACTTAGTTTCTTGGTTTCAACGAGTTGTTGATACACAAGGTTGTCACCTCTGTACTTTTGTTAATTATATTAATAGAAATATTTTTTTCTCATCCAATTAGATGTTGCAAGTGTTTATATTATTTTCCAAGTAACGGTAGCTCCTACATTTATTTTCCACATCATTATCTTTATGAGATATTCTTAGTAATAAATATGGTTTTAATTGTGAGAAAATATCAGAGGCAATACATATATGTTCAACTTTAGAGTGCATTTGAGGTTTTAAGGATAATTAATGCATCCACTCATTATGACTCTCACATTGATAACATGAAATTGACACACATGGAAATTGAAGGTAATGTTAATTAATGTAAATAGCATCCATGGTGTGTTTCAATGGAAACCAAGATCACTCAAGATAACTAGTTGGTCTATGTAATTGTATTTAGAGTAGGCACGATCTTGGCAATGAAATGGGTTGATGTTTCATAGCATAACATGCTAAAGTATATAATTGTAATTTTTTTTATGGATTTGGATTTTATCACATGTAAATGGGTATATGGTTGTAAAACCTATTTATGCATTTGTACTCTTATTTTGATGGTTAAATATTGCCTCTATGTGTGTTTTATGTTTATTTTATTTTCTCTAGTTGTGTTACTTCTATGTCCACGCTCACATAGGAAATAGACAGGGATGATTTTAAGGATGGAAATTTATATTAAAATGTAGAAACATGGGCTAATATTACTAGTCCTTAATATGCAAAATGTAAAATGTTTGGCGATAGTTTTGTAAAAATATTTAAATTTTTAAGAATTTTATATATTTTTTATAAAATTTTGGTGATTTTTAAGGTTAAATAATTTTATTCTATGGAATTTGGGCGAATCATTTTTAGAAAAAATGGAAATTGACGAATCTATTTTTGGGAAAAACCATGGAAAATTAGTCCATTTGCAAAATTTAGCCCCTAAAATCATCTATGGAAATAGAAACACATAGAGACAATATTTACCCTAGAAACCCAAGAAAAGTAGAATTGAAATAGATATATATTTTATTAACCTTGGCCAATACTAAGACAACCAAGAGAGATAGGAAATAAAAAAAAATAGAGCTAATATTTACCATTGAAACCCATAACTAAGAAAACCAACACTCAAATTTAATAACCTTGGAAAATTCGATCAAGTTGGTCAAAAATGCACTCCTTGAGGAATTTTACAATGGAGTATTCAAAACCATAAAACAAGCTTCATCATATGTAATACCATGGGATAATATCATGGATTACCCAATACCATGAACTTGTAAACCACCAATGGTAGATTCAAGGTTTATCTTAACTACTTTATGACTAAGTCAAAATTAATCCAAAAGTTAATGTTTATTTTCAAGATCCTAATTGGAATCAACCAATTAAACTCTTATGAAATTAAAATTATTGTAGGGTGATTTATATAACCTTAAGTTCCCCCTAATTAAATCATCTCTCTATCTACCTAAACTTAGTTCACTTACAAATTCCAACTCAACCAAACTTATTTCCATACATCACAATACATTATTCTCATAAACATAACCCTATTATGGTTAACTACATATAGGATCTACCATAAAACTTAGAAATAGATCAAAAGCTCTCCATACACCTCACGAGATAATGTTTATGTTTGTAGATGATACTCTTATCACCTACAAGACCAAAACAAACTTATCTTCTCATCGACCTATATATATTGACCTTATTTTCTTCTAAACACTACATGCACCTATTACCTATGTGCATATGCCATCTTTCATAATCATCTACTCAACAAAGTCACGGGTTCTATTATTTTAACAATTGTGATATGTATATTCCAACACTCCCCTTAACTAACACATTTTGTGTTCTTTTTTAGTTTTATTTATCATCAAGCTTGCTTCATCTTCATATTTTTATCTCATTGGGATTAGGCTTCTTCATTGGTCATTCTTTCATGATCTTCATGGTCATCCTTTTTGTGCTTCCTCGCTTGTGTTTGTTGCTTGTCGCAACATCTTTAGCTAGTACAAACTTCATATTTGGCCTCATTCATTTATCCTTAGGTTCCATCCATATATTTTCATTATTTTCTTAATGGATTGGTTCTTCTTAGGACATTCTCTTAGCATGGATTGTACATTTGCATGGATCAATAATTTCTTCCCAATTTTCTATCAATGTTTCTCTTACATTTTTTTTCACCCTTCACCATAAGTGGATTCTCTTTTCTTAGTATTATAGCTATGGCTACTATCAAAATTAGAATTTGATTTGTGATTTCTTCATCATGGGATTTTTATCCTTATTTTTTTCACCTTCTTTTCCTATTTACAAAAATTGGTCAATGTACATATAAAATGAAATCCATCTACAAGAATATATGGATTGTCAAATATTGTACTCGATAGTTCTCTAGGAAACATATTTTCCTACATGGTTCATCAACATGTTAGAATACCACTTATTCATAACCTAGTCTCAAAAACTCTAAGATTAATATAATCTTCCCCATTTAATCTAAGAGTCGTCTACTCCTATTCAACATCAAGTTAGCATATAGGTACATCTCAACACCCTTATACCTATAAAGTGGTTAATTTCAAAACTTTATTTTAGAAGGGATTCACTTCACTTGGACAAAAACTTTGAAGTATCTAGTACAAATAATAATGCACATAGAAAAGTTAGGCGTTTCAAAATTTCTACAGAGTGTGTGTTTTCCAAAAAGCTCAAGCTCAAACATATACCCATTTTACAAACTAAAACAATTCCAAATTGGTCTCACCATATATCACTTTCGTGAGTTCTACTTTGACTTTTTTAGTTTTCATTGGAATGAAACTATACCACACAACCACATTATTAAATGTAGTTGATATAGGAAAGTCATTAACTTTTGAAGGGTAAAGATGACAATTAATATTGTAGTAATATCATAACACTAGCACAACCACATTGTAAAGGTGGTTGATATACCCCAATAAACCATATCAATCACTTTTATAATAAATAGGTAAGATTAAGGTTAGGGTTTTAAATTATTGTTATGGTTATTAGGGTTTCACAACTTCTAGGCAATCTATGTATATCAAAGATTTGAATTTTAATAAACATATTTAATGATAGACCCGAAAAGAATCCAAATGTGAAAATAGTGGAAATGAAAAATCAATAGAACATAAAATAGTGATGATGATGATGATGATGATTAACGTCCACTAAGACCTAATTGGTCTATCGGACCTTAAGAGGGTAAGTGATTACTTGTGAATCTTTAGAATTTTATTTCTGTGCTCGAAAAAATTAAGATAAGATTTCCAAGATCACCATACTTTTGTTGAGTTAAGAGGTTAGGAAGGTTGGTAGTGTGATCAATATTTTGAAAATGAGATCTAATATGGGTATAGGCTAGACAATTTAAGAGAAAGTTCTTTTCATCTTCAACCTTCTTAGTGTCACAAAGGTGACACACTCTTTCATCCCATGGCGTTTTAGGAATTGACAAATGCCCAATTTCACTTTGGAGCTCGTGAGAATTTGCTCTTACCTTAGAAATAATTATTTTTTTCTTTACACTTCCCAAAACAGATAGATAATTTTGATCTTCTAGATTAGGGTTGATTACATCTTTATAATACCTTAATTTTCTTTATAATACCTTAGTATTATGCTACCATCTAACATCCCTTAAATAATTATTAAAGTAACACAGATTTTAAAATTAAGAAGAAAAAAATAATAACAAATTAAAAAGAAAAAAAATAATAATCTTGCATTCTCAAGCCCCCTCCACTGGATAACGAATTCATACCTCAATCGATCAATCAAGATACAAACTACCTTAAGAACATGCATTCTCACCCGCTGCCTCATGGATAAGGAACGCATAGCTCTTTGGATTAACCTTGGGAACAGTAGACGAGGAACATTTGACGTAAAACAAAATTGTATTCTTACAATCAAGGGATTTTTCTAGAATTTTCACAACAATTATTTCTTCCCACTCTCATATGTATAGGAAAACCTCCAGTGGTTAAAGTAGAAAGTAGAAAGAGTTTAGAATGCTCACAACTCCCCCAGTGGTAAAAACTGAAGCCGTAAAAATAGCTAAATGCATTAAAAAAACAGTTTAAAAAAATCTAAATGCATTAAAAAAACAAAAGGGTGAAAAAGAGAAACTCACTACTAGTCAACCATTATTGTTATGGTAATCTCCCTAAAACACTCATTTTAATGAAAAATAGACATTTTTTTGTTAGGCAAGTAAGTTAATTCTTCAAATCAGAGCTTTTTATTTATTGTGATTAAAATAATACTCTAGTGACCTTAATAGAGAAGAGATAATTTTAATAAAAAAAATAGTATGAAGATAATAGTACCAATTTTAATATTAGAGCATTCTCACCATTTATATTCAATATAGTTTAAAAAATAAAATAAAATCCCATCCTATCAAAACTTAATTTACTATAATTTATTAACAGATTTTTTTTCATAGAACTCATTAATTCATTAATTTGTCTCCACATATTGGTATAGACCTAATCTCTATATTTAAACTTAGGTTACAATGTTGCTTCATAGGTGGATGCTCGGCTTAAAAGTGTCGTTAATCTGCTTTTGATATGTTTTTTCTCTCAAGCTCTTGCATGGAGAATAATGCCATAACACACATATGTTCATCTACAGATCCAGACCTAGAAACCGAATCCCCGAATCCGTTTTCTGTAAAATTTTTGAGAGAGAGATTCTCCATCTTCACCTTCATTGAGATTTGGCACCAAGACCCTAAAATCTTGTAGGCTTCAAACCTTGAGTTTGGACATTGATGATTGATAAATCATATTTTTCTGCCTCCAATGTCACGAATGGGTGTTAGTCGAAACCAGGGAAGGTTTCTTTAGAATTACCTCAGTCTGCAAACACTTGGAAATGAACGGGCTGGTTCTCTGGGACATTACCGGATTCCATTATGCATTTCCAATCCAAAAATTAAATTCAAGCCTGAGCTCCTTTTAGATTTAGAATCATTTTTTGCTAAAATGAAAAGTTGATATTTGCAGTTCAATTTGGTCTCTCATGGATTTCTAAATACTATTCTTCCGAGTGTTCTTCACTGCAACTGCACGGGTGCTTACATTCATTAATTTCTTATGTGCCAACGGAGGAGTTGAATTCATGGGCATGCAGTAACTTCAAAACCTACGCTACTTTAACCCGATAGGTGAATACATATTTTTACTTGAAATTTGAAATAAATCTTGGGTATCTCTTAGTTCATTTTGTGCCATTGAATCATGTGCTCAGGTTTCTTGGAAATAGAGGTCATTTACTCTGTTTACCCTAGCATTTGATGAAATACCAAAAGATGAAATACCCAAAAGGAATTTGCACGCACTATGAAGGATGAAGGCACTATGAAGAGACGATTCAATGCAAATTCCATCTCTATAAAGGATCGATAAGTGCAAGAATTGAGTGCTCTTTACTATTGAAAACGGAAGACACTTTGTAAAGAAATAGCTCACTTAAACACAGTAAAAACTTAAAAAAAATTAGTAAAAAATCCATTATTACATGTTTTTTCATGCAAAGAAGTTAATGGTTCAATGAGGCTATGCATTGTTATGAAGATAAGGTTGATGAGTTGTGAGCTCTTGTTTTTGTGTAACCACATTAATAATAAATTATTCTTTCTTTATGCATGGATTGTAAGCTTGATTCTATGACATTGTGATTTAATCATTTGCTATAGTGTTATGTTGTTCTAATGGAATGATTATCCTCCATTTGGTATGAGAGCTAGTTATTTTTTTAGGATAATCATGTCAAACTCTAATTCCTTGACCATTCCAGAATTTAGTGGAAGTGATTATGATGATTGGTGCATCAAGATGATGACCTTTTTGATAGGGAAACATCTATGGGAGACTGTAGAAACAACTAGAAGATTGGACCACTATTACTGCAAATGATAGAGCAGGTAAGAAGGAATCTAGAAATAAGAATGCTCAATCTTTATTTCATATTCAAATTTCTCTTGATAAAAGCCTATTTCCAAGAATTGCAGGTGCAAAGACAACAAAGGATGTCGAAGACTCTACAAGAATATTACCAAGGCACTGATCAAGTCAAAGTTGTCAAACTACAGACATTGAAAACGAGAGTTTGAGAATTTGAATATGCAAGAAGCTGAAAATGTAAGTGATTATTGTGTGAGAGTAAAAGATGTAGTCAATAAGATGGCTACTCTTGGAGAAATTGTGGACAAAGAGGTTGTGATTAAAAAGGTGTTGAGGTCTCTAACACCAAGGTGAAACCATGTTGCCATAATTGTTGAAGAAAACAAGGATTTGTCTACCTTTTGATCACCTAGTTGGACATCTTATGTCTCATGAAGAAAGATTGATAGATTCATTTGGAGAAAGTGGCGAGAAATTTTTTTCCTCAAAATTGCAAATTACAAACAACGAAGATGCCAACACTAGTAGCAAAAGAAACCAAAGCCAAGGTAGAGGTCAAAATCAGAATTATCCAGGAGGAAGAGGTGGTTCAAGAGGTAAATATAGAGGAAGATTTGATAAAAGAAATATCCAATGTTATTATTGTAAAAGGTATGGCCACTTTGAAAGGGATTATAGATTAAAAGAATGTAATAATAACAAAGGTGTTAATTACCCTCAAGAAGGTGATGGGGCCTCTCCAAACAATTTGTTTTTATCTTATGACAAAGATGAAAATGGTACTAAAGATATTTGGTATTTTGATTCATTGTATTCTAACCACATGTGAGGAAATAAGGAGCTCTTTTCTACAATGGATGAGAGTTTGAAATCCAATATCAAGCTCGGTGATGACAAAGCATTAGAGGTTGTTGCAAAAGGACTTATGGCAGTCCATACTAAAGAATCTATGAAAAGTGTTAGAGACATTTATTACACTCCGCAATTAAAGAATAATTTATTGAGTGTTGGTCAATTGTGTGAGAAATATTATAAGGTGGTGTTTTAAAATCGACAATGTACAATTTATGATAATAATCCAGGAAATAGGGTGATTAAAGTTGTGCCTATGTCAAAGAATAAGATGTTCCCATTAATGTTTGAATAACCTAACAACCATCTTTCCAATATGGCATATGAGGAAAAAAGTTGGTTGTGGCATCTGAGGTATGGACATTTGAATTTTCAAAGTTTGAAGCTTCTAACATCAAAATAATTAGTTTATGGTTTTCCTAAGGTTCAATAACAGAAGGAGATTTGTGAAGGATGTGCTAAAGGAAATCATGGAAGAGAGAAATTTTCAAAAGTAAATGCATGGAGGGCCCATTATACACTTCAATTAGTTCACTGAGACATGTGTGGTCCTATGCACACAGAGAGTTTGGGTAAGTCATCATATTTTATTACTTGTATTGATGATTACTCACTAAAATGTTGGGTTTATTTTTTGACCACCAAGGATGAAGCCTTTTATACATTTAAGAGGTTTAAAGCCCTTGTGGAAAATGAAATAGGTTGCAAAATTAAATTCTTAAGGACTGATAGTGGAGGAGAATTTTGTTCAAAATATTTTCAGAATTATTGTGATATGAATGGCATCAAAAGACAACTCACCACTTATTACAAACCTCAACAAAAAGGAGTAGGAGAGAGGAAAAATGGTACACTGGTGGAAATGGCAAGAAGTATGTTACAAACCAAGTTGCTACAACTGTATATATTCTCAATCGATGTCCCACAAGCACTTGATATGATGACTCCATATGAAGCCTAGTATGAAAAAAATCCTATTGTTAATGAGAGTCTTTGGTTGTGTAGTATATGTCCATGTAGTTGATCAAAATAGACACAAAAAGTGAGTCATGAATTTTTGTTGGATATAGTGAAAAAATTAAGTCTCATAGGTTGTATAATCCCCTCACTAATAGCATTTTTGTGTCAATAAATGTAATTTTGAATGAAGGGGGAGTTTATGGTCATTAAAAAGGCCATGATGATATGTCTAAATATGTTTTGGATAGGGATATTATTGATGATATTGATAATGAACAGCCCACTAATATTTCAATTTCAAGTGATACAAATCCACGAAGTAGACCCTTATCTAATTCTTTAGTTCCAAGTGCAAGCCCAACATCAAATTCAAGTTCTACAAGGAAGGTAAGAACACTAAGTGACATTTATCAAAGGAGTAAAAGTCGAGCACATGAATAAAATCAAATAGGTGAGATAGTAAATTTGGCTTTACTTTCCAAGGCTAATTTTGAACCATCATGTTTTTAAGATGTGTGTACTAATGAGGTTTGGGTGCAAGAAATGCAAGAAGAGATAGATTATATTCACACGAATGATACTTGGGAGCTTATAGAACTTCCACATGACAATAAAAATATTGGTACTAAATGGGTTTACAAGAATAAGTACAATAGTGATGGGAGTGTTGAAAGACACAAGGAAAAATTAGTTGTTTAAGGCTTCACACAAAGGTATGGAATTGTTTATGAAAACACATTTTCACGAGAAGAGACTGTTACAATGACTATTTCATTAGCATTTCAAAAGAAATGGAGCATTCAACACATGGATGTGAAAAGTGTCTTTTTGAATGGGTACATAGAAGAATAAGTGTTTGTGAAACAACCACGAAGTTTTGAGGTGTGTGACATCCCTAAAAAATAAATTATTTTTGAATTCGAAAATTGTTAGGAAAATTATTCTGTTTTTGGTAAATTCGAATTTGGATTTTTTTTCCATTTATGGAAATTCTGAATTTCAAATTTGGTAAATTGTAATTAGTTATTATGACTATTGGGCAGAGATCTTATTTGACCCAACTAACTATTTGACTATGACACTTGTATGAAAACATAATATTTTATAATTATTGCAGGAGGACAAATGGAACAACCATGTTAAATTAAGTTGACCATGAATCCATGAGTGGGGAACATGTTGGAACTACCTTAGGGTTGATTTTTACAAGTGGAAAATCATGGATTTGGCCATTGGTAGCCCCTGAAAATGAGGGATTTAGAAAGATACGAATATTCCCAAGGGAGGGAAAAGACCTAGGAAAAAATATTGTTTTTGATATATAGCATATGTGAGGAGGCAGGACACTGCCTAGTATGCGGGGAAAGTGTAAATTTTAAACCTCTGAAGTAAATCAATGCATAAAGATTCTTAAGAAAAACAGTATTTAATCAATAGCTCATTCACATAGTACACAGAGATTTATACCAGAAACCCTCAACTGGGAAAACCTTTCTTATATTCATTATATTGAATTTCACCATTCACTATACAATATATACAATGTTTTTAGGTATTTCGTAGATACCAAAGCCCTAATCCCTAAAACCGTAATTATTTTTAGTAAACCGCTAAAAATAGCAAAAATTGCAAGATCGTCAGACGTAGTTGTCATATCTAATGCGCCCACACACACACATGCAAAGAATATAATACATACCCAACATTCTCCCACTTGTTGTTTTCTTTGCATCTAGGGGTCCAAGGGATTATATAGTCAACAATCTAGGGCAGCAATGCCCATTGTTACTCTACACCAGGAGAACTTTTCTTTACTCACAGACTTTGTCAATGAATCTGCAACATTCTTCAAAATGTCAACCTTTTCCAGCAACACCTTCTTTTCCTCAACCATGTCTCTCACAAAGTGATACTATACATAAATATGCTTTGTCTTCGAATGGTAAGATGGGTTATTTGCCAGGAAGATTGCACTCTGACTATCATAATCTAATATCACTGCTTGTTGTACCAACCCAATACCTGAACACAATCTTTGTAAGCATAGTTCTTCCTTGCTTGCATGAGTGTCTGTCATGTATTCAACTTTTGTAGTTGAGAGTGCCACTACAGCCTGTCTTTTGCTCATCCAACTGATTGCTCCTCCAAAAAGTTTAAACACATACCCACTTGTAGATCTTTTGTGATCCAGATCTCCAGCCTAGTCTGCATCAACAAATCCATGGATGTCCACCACTCTGTCCAATCCTGGTCTTCCTTGGTAGCACAATCCATAACTAGTAGTGCCACAAAGATACCTGAAGACCCTCTTTACTGTTGTCCAATGCTCCTTCCCTGGTTTTGACATATACCTGCTCAAAACTCCCACTGCATTTGCAATGTTCAGTCTAGTACAAACCATTGCATACATCAAACTGCCAACTACACTAGCATATGGAACATGGGACATGTCCTCTTCTTCTTCCTGTGTCTTGGGACACTGATCTGCAGATAACTTTACACCTATAGGAATAGGAACCTTGATCGGTTTACTTCCATGCATATTAAACCTTTGCAATATCGTATCAACATATTTTCTCTGATTCAACCAGAGTATCATGTTTGCACGATCTCTTTTAATCTCCATTCCCATAATGAAGTTATCAGCACCAAGATCCTTCATGTCAAATTTGGAGGATAGCTGTGATTTCACCTCCTTGATAACACCATGTTACTTCCTACCAACAACATGTCATCAACATACAACACTACATAGATGAAGTGATTACCAACCTGCCTGGAATATACACAGTGATCAGCCTCACTTCTTACAAATCCCAATCCAAGGATGTATGTGTCAAACTTTTGGTACCACATCCTAGGTGATTGCTTAATACCATATAGTGACTTCTTTAGCTTACAAACCAACTCTTTCTTTCCCTTCACTACAAAGCCTTCTGGTTGCTTCATGTAGATTTCTTTTTCCAGATCCCCATGTAGGAATGTTGTCTTCAAATCCATCTATTCCACTTCAAGATCAAAAGAAACAACAATAGATAAAATAAATCTCATAGAAGATGACTTAGCAATAGGAGAAAAAATCTCACCAAAGTCAATTCCTCTACCTGGGAATAACCTTTTGCTACTAACCGAGCTTTGTATTTCTCCACTTTACCTTGTGCATTAAAATTTTTCTTGAACAACCATTTGCTACCAACCAATTTTCTTCTAGGTGGAAACTCAACTATATCCCATGCCTCATTCTTATCCATGGCATCCATTTCTTCAACCATGGCCTTCTTCCATAGTTTACATCCTCTGAATTCAATGCTTCCCTGACAGTTCTGGGATCATCATCAGTAATAGATAAAGAAAAATTGGAATG
>ML802903.1:368700-400613 GCA_009831015.1 Picea engelmannii
TTAATGGATTGGTTCTTCTTAGGACATTCTCTTAGCATGGATTGTACATTTGCATGGATCAATAATTTCTTCCCAATTTTCTATCAATGTTTCTCTTACATTTTTTTTCACCCTTCACCATAAGTGGATTCTCTTTTCTTAGTATTATAGCTATGGCTACTATCAAAATTAGAATTTGATTTGTGATTTCTTCATCATGGGATTTTTATCCTTATTTTTTTCACCTTCTTTTCCTATTTACAAAAATTGGTCAATGTACATATAAAATGAAATCCATCTACAAGAATATATGGATTGTCAAATATTGTACTCGATAGTTCTCTAGGAAACATATTTTCCTACATGGTTCATCAACATGTTAGAATACCACTTATTCATAACCTAGTCTCAAAAACTCTAAGATTAATATAATCTTCCCCATTTAATCTAAGAGTCGTCTACTCCTATTCAACATCAAGTTAGCATATAGGTACATCTCAACACCCTTATACCTATAAAGTGGTTAATTTCAAAACTTTATTTTAGAAGGGATTCACTTCACTTGGACAAAAACTTTGAAGTATCTAGTACAAATAATAATGCACATAGAAAAGTTAGGCGTTTCAAAATTTCTACAGAGTGTGTGTTTTCCAAAAAGCTCAAGCTCAAACATATACCCATTTTACAAACTAAAACAATTCCAAATTGGTCTCACCATATATCACTTTCGTGAGTTCTACTTTGACTTTTTTAGTTTTCATTGGAATGAAACTATACCACACAACCACATTATTAAATGTAGTTGATATAGGAAAGTCATTAACTTTTGAAGGGTAAAGATGACAATTAATATTGTAGTAATATCATAACACTAGCACAACCACATTGTAAAGGTGGTTGATATACCCCAATAAACCATATCAATCACTTTTATAATAAATAGGTAAGATTAAGGTTAGGGTTTTAAATTATTGTTATGGTTATTAGGGTTTCACAACTTCTAGGCAATCTATGTATATCAAAGATTTGAATTTTAATAAACATATTTAATGATAGACCCGAAAAGAATCCAAATGTGAAAATAGTGGAAATGAAAAATCAATAGAACATAAAATAGTGATGATGATGATGATGATGATTAACGTCCACTAAGACCTAATTGGTCTATCGGACCTTAAGAGGGTAAGTGATTACTTGTGAATCTTTAGAATTTTATTTCTGTGCTCGAAAAAATTAAGATAAGATTTCCAAGATCACCATACTTTTGTTGAGTTAAGAGGTTAGGAAGGTTGGTAGTGTGATCAATATTTTGAAAATGAGATCTAATATGGGTATAGGCTAGACAATTTAAGAGAAAGTTCTTTTCATCTTCAACCTTCTTAGTGTCACAAAGGTGACACACTCTTTCATCCCATGGCGTTTTAGGAATTGACAAATGCCCAATTTCACTTTGGAGCTCGTGAGAATTTGCTCTTACCTTAGAAATAATTATTTTTTTCTTTACACTTCCCAAAACAGATAGATAATTTTGATCTTCTAGATTAGGGTTGATTACATCTTTATAATACCTTAATTTTCTTTATAATACCTTAGTATTATGCTACCATCTAACATCCCTTAAATAATTATTAAAGTAACACAGATTTTAAAATTAAGAAGAAAAAAATAATAACAAATTAAAAAGAAAAAAAATAATAATCTTGCATTCTCAAGCCCCCTCCACTGGATAACGAATTCATACCTCAATCGATCAATCAAGATACAAACTACCTTAAGAACATGCATTCTCACCCGCTGCCTCATGGATAAGGAACGCATAGCTCTTTGGATTAACCTTGGGAACAGTAGACGAGGAACATTTGACGTAAAACAAAATTGTATTCTTACAATCAAGGGATTTTTCTAGAATTTTCACAACAATTATTTCTTCCCACTCTCATATGTATAGGAAAACCTCCAGTGGTTAAAGTAGAAAGTAGAAAGAGTTTAGAATGCTCACAACTCCCCCAGTGGTAAAAACTGAAGCCGTAAAAATAGCTAAATGCATTAAAAAAACAGTTTAAAAAAATCTAAATGCATTAAAAAAACAAAAGGGTGAAAAAGAGAAACTCACTACTAGTCAACCATTATTGTTATGGTAATCTCCCTAAAACACTCATTTTAATGAAAAATAGACATTTTTTTGTTAGGCAAGTAAGTTAATTCTTCAAATCAGAGCTTTTTATTTATTGTGATTAAAATAATACTCTAGTGACCTTAATAGAGAAGAGATAATTTTAATAAAAAAAATAGTATGAAGATAATAGTACCAATTTTAATATTAGAGCATTCTCACCATTTATATTCAATATAGTTTAAAAAATAAAATAAAATCCCATCCTATCAAAACTTAATTTACTATAATTTATTAACAGATTTTTTTTCATAGAACTCATTAATTCATTAATTTGTCTCCACATATTGGTATAGACCTAATCTCTATATTTAAACTTAGGTTACAATGTTGCTTCATAGGTGGATGCTCGGCTTAAAAGTGTCGTTAATCTGCTTTTGATATGTTTTTTCTCTCAAGCTCTTGCATGGAGAATAATGCCATAACACACATATGTTCATCTACAGATCCAGACCTAGAAACCGAATCCCCGAATCCGTTTTCTGTAAAATTTTTGAGAGAGAGATTCTCCATCTTCACCTTCATTGAGATTTGGCACCAAGACCCTAAAATCTTGTAGGCTTCAAACCTTGAGTTTGGACATTGATGATTGATAAATCATATTTTTCTGCCTCCAATGTCACGAATGGGTGTTAGTCGAAACCAGGGAAGGTTTCTTTAGAATTACCTCAGTCTGCAAACACTTGGAAATGAACGGGCTGGTTCTCTGGGACATTACCGGATTCCATTATGCATTTCCAATCCAAAAATTAAATTCAAGCCTGAGCTCCTTTTAGATTTAGAATCATTTTTTGCTAAAATGAAAAGTTGATATTTGCAGTTCAATTTGGTCTCTCATGGATTTCTAAATACTATTCTTCCGAGTGTTCTTCACTGCAACTGCACGGGTGCTTACATTCATTAATTTCTTATGTGCCAACGGAGGAGTTGAATTCATGGGCATGCAGTAACTTCAAAACCTACGCTACTTTAACCCGATAGGTGAATACATATTTTTACTTGAAATTTGAAATAAATCTTGGGTATCTCTTAGTTCATTTTGTGCCATTGAATCATGTGCTCAGGTTTCTTGGAAATAGAGGTCATTTACTCTGTTTACCCTAGCATTTGATGAAATACCAAAAGATGAAATACCCAAAAGGAATTTGCACGCACTATGAAGGATGAAGGCACTATGAAGAGACGATTCAATGCAAATTCCATCTCTATAAAGGATCGATAAGTGCAAGAATTGAGTGCTCTTTACTATTGAAAACGGAAGACACTTTGTAAAGAAATAGCTCACTTAAACACAGTAAAAACTTAAAAAAAATTAGTAAAAAATCCATTATTACATGTTTTTTCATGCAAAGAAGTTAATGGTTCAATGAGGCTATGCATTGTTATGAAGATAAGGTTGATGAGTTGTGAGCTCTTGTTTTTGTGTAACCACATTAATAATAAATTATTCTTTCTTTATGCATGGATTGTAAGCTTGATTCTATGACATTGTGATTTAATCATTTGCTATAGTGTTATGTTGTTCTAATGGAATGATTATCCTCCATTTGGTATGAGAGCTAGTTATTTTTTTAGGATAATCATGTCAAACTCTAATTCCTTGACCATTCCAGAATTTAGTGGAAGTGATTATGATGATTGGTGCATCAAGATGATGACCTTTTTGATAGGGAAACATCTATGGGAGACTGTAGAAACAACTAGAAGATTGGACCACTATTACTGCAAATGATAGAGCAGGTAAGAAGGAATCTAGAAATAAGAATGCTCAATCTTTATTTCATATTCAAATTTCTCTTGATAAAAGCCTATTTCCAAGAATTGCAGGTGCAAAGACAACAAAGGATGTCGAAGACTCTACAAGAATATTACCAAGGCACTGATCAAGTCAAAGTTGTCAAACTACAGACATTGAAAACGAGAGTTTGAGAATTTGAATATGCAAGAAGCTGAAAATGTAAGTGATTATTGTGTGAGAGTAAAAGATGTAGTCAATAAGATGGCTACTCTTGGAGAAATTGTGGACAAAGAGGTTGTGATTAAAAAGGTGTTGAGGTCTCTAACACCAAGGTGAAACCATGTTGCCATAATTGTTGAAGAAAACAAGGATTTGTCTACCTTTTGATCACCTAGTTGGACATCTTATGTCTCATGAAGAAAGATTGATAGATTCATTTGGAGAAAGTGGCGAGAAATTTTTTTCCTCAAAATTGCAAATTACAAACAACGAAGATGCCAACACTAGTAGCAAAAGAAACCAAAGCCAAGGTAGAGGTCAAAATCAGAATTATCCAGGAGGAAGAGGTGGTTCAAGAGGTAAATATAGAGGAAGATTTGATAAAAGAAATATCCAATGTTATTATTGTAAAAGGTATGGCCACTTTGAAAGGGATTATAGATTAAAAGAATGTAATAATAACAAAGGTGTTAATTACCCTCAAGAAGGTGATGGGGCCTCTCCAAACAATTTGTTTTTATCTTATGACAAAGATGAAAATGGTACTAAAGATATTTGGTATTTTGATTCATTGTATTCTAACCACATGTGAGGAAATAAGGAGCTCTTTTCTACAATGGATGAGAGTTTGAAATCCAATATCAAGCTCGGTGATGACAAAGCATTAGAGGTTGTTGCAAAAGGACTTATGGCAGTCCATACTAAAGAATCTATGAAAAGTGTTAGAGACATTTATTACACTCCGCAATTAAAGAATAATTTATTGAGTGTTGGTCAATTGTGTGAGAAATATTATAAGGTGGTGTTTTAAAATCGACAATGTACAATTTATGATAATAATCCAGGAAATAGGGTGATTAAAGTTGTGCCTATGTCAAAGAATAAGATGTTCCCATTAATGTTTGAATAACCTAACAACCATCTTTCCAATATGGCATATGAGGAAAAAAGTTGGTTGTGGCATCTGAGGTATGGACATTTGAATTTTCAAAGTTTGAAGCTTCTAACATCAAAATAATTAGTTTATGGTTTTCCTAAGGTTCAATAACAGAAGGAGATTTGTGAAGGATGTGCTAAAGGAAATCATGGAAGAGAGAAATTTTCAAAAGTAAATGCATGGAGGGCCCATTATACACTTCAATTAGTTCACTGAGACATGTGTGGTCCTATGCACACAGAGAGTTTGGGTAAGTCATCATATTTTATTACTTGTATTGATGATTACTCACTAAAATGTTGGGTTTATTTTTTGACCACCAAGGATGAAGCCTTTTATACATTTAAGAGGTTTAAAGCCCTTGTGGAAAATGAAATAGGTTGCAAAATTAAATTCTTAAGGACTGATAGTGGAGGAGAATTTTGTTCAAAATATTTTCAGAATTATTGTGATATGAATGGCATCAAAAGACAACTCACCACTTATTACAAACCTCAACAAAAAGGAGTAGGAGAGAGGAAAAATGGTACACTGGTGGAAATGGCAAGAAGTATGTTACAAACCAAGTTGCTACAACTGTATATATTCTCAATCGATGTCCCACAAGCACTTGATATGATGACTCCATATGAAGCCTAGTATGAAAAAAATCCTATTGTTAATGAGAGTCTTTGGTTGTGTAGTATATGTCCATGTAGTTGATCAAAATAGACACAAAAAGTGAGTCATGAATTTTTGTTGGATATAGTGAAAAAATTAAGTCTCATAGGTTGTATAATCCCCTCACTAATAGCATTTTTGTGTCAATAAATGTAATTTTGAATGAAGGGGGAGTTTATGGTCATTAAAAAGGCCATGATGATATGTCTAAATATGTTTTGGATAGGGATATTATTGATGATATTGATAATGAACAGCCCACTAATATTTCAATTTCAAGTGATACAAATCCACGAAGTAGACCCTTATCTAATTCTTTAGTTCCAAGTGCAAGCCCAACATCAAATTCAAGTTCTACAAGGAAGGTAAGAACACTAAGTGACATTTATCAAAGGAGTAAAAGTCGAGCACATGAATAAAATCAAATAGGTGAGATAGTAAATTTGGCTTTACTTTCCAAGGCTAATTTTGAACCATCATGTTTTTAAGATGTGTGTACTAATGAGGTTTGGGTGCAAGAAATGCAAGAAGAGATAGATTATATTCACACGAATGATACTTGGGAGCTTATAGAACTTCCACATGACAATAAAAATATTGGTACTAAATGGGTTTACAAGAATAAGTACAATAGTGATGGGAGTGTTGAAAGACACAAGGAAAAATTAGTTGTTTAAGGCTTCACACAAAGGTATGGAATTGTTTATGAAAACACATTTTCACGAGAAGAGACTGTTACAATGACTATTTCATTAGCATTTCAAAAGAAATGGAGCATTCAACACATGGATGTGAAAAGTGTCTTTTTGAATGGGTACATAGAAGAATAAGTGTTTGTGAAACAACCACGAAGTTTTGAGGTGTGTGACATCCCTAAAAAATAAATTATTTTTGAATTCGAAAATTGTTAGGAAAATTATTCTGTTTTTGGTAAATTCGAATTTGGATTTTTTTTCCATTTATGGAAATTCTGAATTTCAAATTTGGTAAATTGTAATTAGTTATTATGACTATTGGGCAGAGATCTTATTTGACCCAACTAACTATTTGACTATGACACTTGTATGAAAACATAATATTTTATAATTATTGCAGGAGGACAAATGGAACAACCATGTTAAATTAAGTTGACCATGAATCCATGAGTGGGGAACATGTTGGAACTACCTTAGGGTTGATTTTTACAAGTGGAAAATCATGGATTTGGCCATTGGTAGCCCCTGAAAATGAGGGATTTAGAAAGATACGAATATTCCCAAGGGAGGGAAAAGACCTAGGAAAAAATATTGTTTTTGATATATAGCATATGTGAGGAGGCAGGACACTGCCTAGTATGCGGGGAAAGTGTAAATTTTAAACCTCTGAAGTAAATCAATGCATAAAGATTCTTAAGAAAAACAGTATTTAATCAATAGCTCATTCACATAGTACACAGAGATTTATACCAGAAACCCTCAACTGGGAAAACCTTTCTTATATTCATTATATTGAATTTCACCATTCACTATACAATATATACAATGTTTTTAGGTATTTCGTAGATACCAAAGCCCTAATCCCTAAAACCGTAATTATTTTTAGTAAACCGCTAAAAATAGCAAAAATTGCAAGATCGTCAGACGTAGTTGTCATATCTAATGCGCCCACACACACACATGCAAAGAATATAATACATACCCAACATTCTCCCACTTGTTGTTTTCTTTGCATCTAGGGGTCCAAGGGATTATATAGTCAACAATCTAGGGCAGCAATGCCCATTGTTACTCTACACCAGGAGAACTTTTCTTTACTCACAGACTTTGTCAATGAATCTGCAACATTCTTCAAAATGTCAACCTTTTCCAGCAACACCTTCTTTTCCTCAACCATGTCTCTCACAAAGTGATACTATACATAAATATGCTTTGTCTTCGAATGGTAAGATGGGTTATTTGCCAGGAAGATTGCACTCTGACTATCATAATCTAATATCACTGCTTGTTGTACCAACCCAATACCTGAACACAATCTTTGTAAGCATAGTTCTTCCTTGCTTGCATGAGTGTCTGTCATGTATTCAACTTTTGTAGTTGAGAGTGCCACTACAGCCTGTCTTTTGCTCATCCAACTGATTGCTCCTCCAAAAAGTTTAAACACATACCCACTTGTAGATCTTTTGTGATCCAGATCTCCAGCCTAGTCTGCATCAACAAATCCATGGATGTCCACCACTCTGTCCAATCCTGGTCTTCCTTGGTAGCACAATCCATAACTAGTAGTGCCACAAAGATACCTGAAGACCCTCTTTACTGTTGTCCAATGCTCCTTCCCTGGTTTTGACATATACCTGCTCAAAACTCCCACTGCATTTGCAATGTTCAGTCTAGTACAAACCATTGCATACATCAAACTGCCAACTACACTAGCATATGGAACATGGGACATGTCCTCTTCTTCTTCCTGTGTCTTGGGACACTGATCTGCAGATAACTTTACACCTATAGGAATAGGAACCTTGATCGGTTTACTTCCATGCATATTAAACCTTTGCAATATCGTATCAACATATTTTCTCTGATTCAACCAGAGTATCATGTTTGCACGATCTCTTTTAATCTCCATTCCCATAATGAAGTTATCAGCACCAAGATCCTTCATGTCAAATTTGGAGGATAGCTGTGATTTCACCTCCTTGATAACACCATGTTACTTCCTACCAACAACATGTCATCAACATACAACACTACATAGATGAAGTGATTACCAACCTGCCTGGAATATACACAGTGATCAGCCTCACTTCTTACAAATCCCAATCCAAGGATGTATGTGTCAAACTTTTGGTACCACATCCTAGGTGATTGCTTAATACCATATAGTGACTTCTTTAGCTTACAAACCAACTCTTTCTTTCCCTTCACTACAAAGCCTTCTGGTTGCTTCATGTAGATTTCTTTTTCCAGATCCCCATGTAGGAATGTTGTCTTCAAATCCATCTATTCCACTTCAAGATCAAAAGAAACAACAATAGATAAAATAAATCTCATAGAAGATGACTTAGCAATAGGAGAAAAAATCTCACCAAAGTCAATTCCTCTACCTGGGAATAACCTTTTGCTACTAACCGAGCTTTGTATTTCTCCACTTTACCTTGTGCATTAAAATTTTTCTTGAACAACCATTTGCTACCAACCAATTTTCTTCTAGGTGGAAACTCAACTATATCCCATGCCTCATTCTTATCCATGGCATCCATTTCTTCAACCATGGCCTTCTTCCATAGTTTACATCCTCTGAATTCAATGCTTCCCTGACAGTTCTGGGATCATCATCAGTAATAGATAAAGAAAAATTGGAATGCAAATCAGATGGACTATACCTTTCTGGTTTCCCTCTATGATCCATATGGATATCACTGGCCACCCACCTTTCCCAACTAGCTCAAAACAGTTTTCTGACAATTTTGGCAATTTACTATTTTTAGTAGTTTTAACTTCCAGGGCCATTTTGAGGGCCTAATTGAAGGTTTTTCTGGATTGATCTCCTCAATGATAGTTGAAGGCATGATTGAGCCCCCAAAATGAATCTCCACGAAAATACCTTTTCAACGGGCTATTACATTCCTAAAACAAAGATCGTATGCAAAAGTTACAACCGCGGGAAGTTGATGTGCTAACTTACCCATACGGGGCCCACATGACTTTTGGCGCTTCATCTCCTAGGGTTAGGTTTTTGGATGTCTAGGGTTTTGGGAATTCTTTCTTATTGTAAAAAGGCCTTCAGATCCTCATTGTAATCTACTTCTTGTGAATGCGCATTGCCGTCACATCTCTTCTCAGAGATAAGCCGCCACCATTCCAGCAAGCTTTTACAGTTTCAGCTTATTTCGTTATTGAATAGAAAACCAGTTTTACTATATCTCTATTATTTTGTGTTAATCACATGTTAATAATCTATATTCAGTTTGTTCTTCTCATAAAATATGGATCAGTGGTATCAGAGTGGTCTTCTCCTTGTCATCTTAATGTATGTCCCCAACGAGGTCGGAGAACAAAGAGTTGGGTCTCGAGCTTGTTTCTCTTGAGGAAAGAAGCTCTCGCAAACCCAAGTGACCTCCCATGGAAGGAGAAAAGAAATATGACAGGATAGGAGATTCTTTCAAACTGTTGATTGAGGAATCCCTCACGCAACAGAGGAACGAGATGATGGATAGTTTCACGCAAATCCTTCTACGACTACCAATAGGTGACGCATATTCTTCGAACGGAGGCGTCGCCCCCTTCAAGGTACAAATGAACTTCGATATTCCTATATTTGAAGGTCATATAGACGCATATGTTGTAGACAAGTGGTTGAATCTACTAGAAGGGTATTTTTCTATCCATAACTTTTCGAATAAAGAAAAGACTACTTTTGCGCTCCTCAAAGCCTTTCCCCATGTCAAAGATTGGTGGGAAACTTTCTGTGAGCAAAAGGAAACAGAGGAAACCTCCTTATTTTCAGTCACAGCCACCTGGGAATCCTTCAGGGATGTTATTAAGGAACAATTCTACCCTGTCGGAAGTTATGACGACCTGTATACCAAATGGACCACACTACGGCAAGAAAGAGACCAAGCAGTGCCAGATTTCACAAATATCTTCCATACCTTGCGCACTAAGTTGGGTATCAAAGATTCATAGAGAAATTTGGTGCTCAAGTATCATGGTGGTCTACATAGATACATCCAGACTGAAATGAAATTTCTGGACATCTCATCCTTGGGCACGACCTACCGATACGCTGCCAAAATTGAGCAGAAGCTCAAACAAAATACGCGACAATTTGGGCCTGGGAACCCCTCACAACAAAAGCCAGGAAAGGGCAACCCCAACCCACCAGAAAAGGACAGAGCAAAGATGGACAGTATCAGGACAACCAGTCCAAGCCGCAAGCAAAGAAGGACACCANGTGCGACTTCCATAAGAGCCCTTGGCATAACACTGCTGACTGTCGCTCAAAGCAGTCGCTGGTGGCCGAAGTGAAAGCCTCTTAATTAGATGCAGATTATGACTCTAAGCCAGAACTAGAAAGGGGAAGATGGATCATTGACATGGAACCCAGTGCCACCGTTGCTACCACCAAGCTCCAGCCTGGTGAACAAGACGAGCCAGAAGAAGAAGAGTGCCTCTTCCATTCATAGATGTGGGTAAAAGGAACCTCGCTGCACTTCATCATTGATAGTGGTAGCCAGAAGACCTCGTATCAACAAAAGTTGTCAAGCAGCTCACCCTGCCAACAACGTCGCATCCACAACCGTACACCATTGGATGGTTCCACCAAGGAAGCGATCTCTGCATCAGCCAACAGTGTCGACTGTCATATGGCATCAAGGCCTTCAAAGATGAGGTATTGTGTGATGTTGTTCCTCTCGAAGTTTGTGATGTTCTTTTGGGCCAACCTTATTTATGGAAACATCATGTTGTATATGAGTCTAGGCCTCGTAGTGTTATTATTACTTTGAATAGGAAATTGTACAGGATACCCGAGGCAGTCCCACCGAGTGTTATTTCCTTGATCTCTACTAAGAAATCCAGGGAGGTCATCTCTCAGATGGGGAAGATTGTCTCTTTCATGATTTTCTCTCAAAATAAGAGAAAGATCACAACCACATCTAGGGTCTCTGTGACCGACCTCTCCACACAACAGAAGCAAGTAGATAAGGTCATGGAAGAATACTTGGATATCTTCTCCTCATCTATAGGCGTACCTGTGCACTGCCAGGTCAAGCACCCCATCGATCTGACCCCCATCGCACCACTACCCAATGGGCCAGTCTATTGTCGCTCTTTGTTAGAGAATGAGGAGATCAAGCGACAGATCCAAGAACTGCTCCACAAGGGGCACATCCACCCCATCTCATCACCTTGTGGGAGCCCAATCGTGCTGGTACAGAAGAAATATGGAACATGACGACTCGGTATTGATTACCAGGCTCTGAATAAAATCACAGTCAGAAACCGGTACCCGATTCCCCGAATCGATGACCTCCTTCATCAACTCACAGCGGCCAAAAACTTCAGTAAGATTGATCTGAAATCTGGCTACCACCAGGTCCCGATAGAATAGATAGATGTATGGAAGATGGCCTTCAAGTCAAAGGAAGGCGTTTTTTAATGGTTGGTCATGCCCTTTGGTTTGACAAATGCTCCAGCCACTTTCATGAGGATGATGAACGATATCCTGTGACCGTTCACCAATAAGTTTGTAGTGGTGTATCTAGATGACATTCTAATTTACAACAAGACTTGGGCTGAACACTTGCAACATATTCAGCAGGTTTTGCACACCTTGTGACAGCACAAGCTATACACCAACTTGGAAAAATTATCCTTCGGCATGGACAGGGTCCATTACATGGGCTACATCATTGATCAACATGGCATACATGTGGATCCAACCAAGATCCAAGTCATCCATGACTGGCCATCCCCAACAACACTCACTGAGGTTCGAAGCTTCTTGGGCCTTGCCAATTTCTACTGCAGGTTCGTGTTGGGTTTCTGCCATATTGCATGGGCCCTCAACCAAATAAACAGGGGTGGTGGTAAGGAAAAATTTGCATGGGATCGGTCCCAACAACAAGCATTCGATGATTTGAAGCAGTGCTTGTGCTCAGCCCCAGTACTTTCACTACTAGACCTGCAACATCCTTTTGAGATCAAGACAGATGCTTCAGACTATGTTGTAGGCACCGTTCTCACTCAGCACGGACACCCAGTGGGCGATCATAGTGAGACACTGTCAGATACTCTCTGTAAGTACCCTACTTACGAAAAATAAATGTACTCCATTGTGAAAGCTTGCCGCCAGTGGAGACATTACATTCTTGGGAAGGAGACAGTCATCCACACTGATCATAAGCCACTACAGTTCATGCAGACACAGGGAAAATTGTAGAATGACCACCATCAAAAGTGGTCCACATACTTGCATCAATTCCACCTCAACATCAAGTATAAAATAGGAAGCACCAATCACATCACTGATTGCCTCAGTAGACCGCCAGTCGCGGCACTCACCACGGTGCTAGACTCTTGCGGCCATGAGACATTTGGTTGGCCCCAACTCTATGAGATAGATCCTAAATTCACCACTAGCTACCAAATGTTGGGTGCAAATGAATTTGTCAATAATTTCCATCTTCAGGATGGGTTGTTGTGTCTTCTGGGCCATGTTTGTGTTCCATCAAGTGAGAGAGCAAAGATGATCTTGGAATCCCACTACAGTCAGGTGGCAGGACACTTTGGCGTTGAAAAGATAGTGGCGATGCTACAGAAACATTTCTACTAGACGAAACTTCGACAGGAGGTCAACAAATATATCAGGTCCTGCACTGCCTGCGATATTGCAAAACCAAGCACTAAGAAACAGGGCTTGTACACACCTCTTCCTACTCCTAACAGGCCATGGGAATCCATCTCAATGGACTACATGTCGGGACTCCCATCCACCAAGTGGGGAAATGACTGTCTTTTTTTTGTTGTTGATCTCTTTTCTAAGATGGTGATTATGGTTGCCTGCAAGAAGAGCATCATAGCAGAGGCCACTACCAAGCTCTTCTTTGAACGAGTCTGGGTACATTTTGGAATCCCACAAACTATTGTCTCATATCGGGATAGTCGATTTCTCAGCACATTTTGGTCAAGCCTCTGGTCACTACTGGACACCAAGCGCACCAAATCCACGACCTTCCACCCCCAGAAAGATGGTCAAATCGAGGTTGTAAATCAAATGATTGTGCATATCCTTCGCATGTATAATTCAAATAACCCTCGCACATGGCATGAGAGCCTTCCCTATATCTAGCATAGCTACAACCGATCTCTGCATAGTTCAACCGACCACAGCCCCTTTCAAGTGGGGTTGGGATTCCAACCATTGGGACCCATAGATGTTTCACTTCCCCTTGCGGTCACCTTGACTGACTCATCTCCTTCTCCAACTGAATCTGACAAAGCCACCCAGTTCATTGAGCGGATCTAGCAAATCTACCAACAGGTTCAGGATATCCTACAGAAGTCCAATGACAAGTACGAACAACACCATGATCAACATCGGGTGCCACATAAGTTTCAGGTGGGTGACAAAGTTTGGTTGCACTTGCAGAAAGAACGCCTTACAAGACCCCATCGGAAGCTTCTCCCACTCTGTTATGGGTCGTACACTATCACTAAGGCCATGGGGGACAATTCTTTTGAGCTCAACATTCCTCCTTTCCTTGGTCTGCACCTAGTGTTCAACGTGGATCTCGTTTTCCCTTATTTCCCACCATTATTGGACACCTCAGAAGTAGCAGAACAACTGACACCAACAGAGATCAACCCCGACTACCTAAAACAAGCATCTAATGATCAGATTATGGATAGACATATGTAGGGCACTCAACAACAAAGGATCTAGCTTTATCTAGTCGTCAAAGCAAGCCAACTCCTGCACCAAGGCAAGTGGCTCACCTTGACCCAAATTCAGCAGAAATTTCCTCATCCGATGGGGGAACTCAACGCAATGGAGACCATTGCTTCCTAAGGAGGTAGTATTGATCCATATGGATATCAGTGGCCACCCACCTTTCCCAACTGGCTCAAAACAATTTTCTGAGAATTTTGGCAATTTACTATTTTTAGCAGTTTTAACTTCTGGGGCCATTTTGAGGGCCTAAATGAAGGTTTTTCTGGATCGATCTCATCAAAGATAGAAAAAGGAATGATTTATCCCCCAAAATGAATCTCCTCGATGATACCTTTCCAACGGGCTATCACACGCCTAAAACGAAGATTGTATGTTAAAGTTACGACCCCGGGAAGTTGATGTACTAACTTACCCAAACGAGGCCCACATGATTTTTGGCGCTTCATCTCCTAGAGTTAGGTTTTTGGATGTCTAGGGTTTTTGGCATTATTTATTATTGTAAAAATTCCTTCAGAGCCTCATTGTAATATGCTTCTTGTGAATGTGCACTGTCATCACATCTCTTCTCAGAGATAAGTCGCCACCATTCCAACAAGCTTGTTTCCGTTGCATTTTACAGTTTCAACTTATTTCCTTATTGAATAGAAAACCAGTTTTATTGTATCTCTTTTATTTTGTGTTAAGCACCTGTTAATAATCTGTATTCATTTCGTTCTTCTCATAAAATCCATATCATTCTATCTCTCATTGATCTTCTCAATACTAGGGTATGAGGTTCTTCATCTTCTTCTTCTACTTCCTCTTCTTCAGATGATTCATATTTTGCATCATCCAACTCAAGCTCTATTTTCTCAGGTTCGTCTTGTGTTGGTAGGAATTCCCATTTGGAAACATCTTTTACCTCTTTGAAAAAAACATCTCGACTATAAACAATTTTCTTGTTTTCTGGGTTCCAAAGCTTATAACCTTTCACACCATCTTTATAACCAATAAAGATACACTTTTCAGCCTTTTTATCTAGCTTACTTCTATTTTCCTTTGAAACATGTACATAATCATCACAACCAAACACGCTAAGATGTTGAAGAGAGGGTGTCTTTCCATACCATACCTCGTGTGGAGTTTTATCATCTAACGTTGATGAAGGTGATTGATTGACCAGGTAACATGTTGTACCCATTGCCTCTGCCTAGAATTCTTGTCCTAACCTGGCACCACTGAGCATGCTCCTTGCTTTTTCCATCAGTGTCCTGTTCATCCTTTCTACAACTCCATTCTACTAAGGAGTGTATGGAGTAGCCTTCTACCTTTCTATACCACACTTCTTACAGAATTCTTCAAATTCATTTCTGCAGAATTCTCCACCATTATCTGTTCTCAATACCTTTATTTTCTTCTTTGTCTGATTTTCTACCAGAGGCTTAAACTCTTTAAATTTATCAAATACCTCATATTTTTTTCTAAGAAAATAAATCCATGTGTTCCTTGAAAAATCATCTATGAATGAAACATAATACATAGAATTACCTAGGGATGGAATAGGAACAGGTCCAAACACATCACTGTGTATCAAATCTAAGATCCCCTTTTCTCTTGTAGCACCAGATGGGAATCTTACTTGATTCTGTTTACCATATAGGCAATGTTCATAGAAATCAAAATCCAGAGTGAAATTAGACATAACTTCAACCATGCCTTTACCGTGTAGTGTTTGAAGGCCCTTTTCTCCAATATGCCCCAGTCTTTAATGCCACAACATGGTCTTCTTTTTAGGGACAATATTGGTCTTGTCTTCTTTATTTTTCTCCTCAAGGACAACAGAACTGTTACACCCATTAGTATAAGTGCTTCCCAACATCTTGTGCAAAATTCCACACCAAAATCCCCTCATCAACACCATTGCCCCTCGTACCATCTTCCAAGTGTTCTTTCCAAATACAGTATCCACTCCTACATCATCCATATTGTTTATAGATATTAGGCTCCTGGCTAGTTTTGGAATGTGCAAAACCCTAGGAAGTTTTCTAATCCTTCCATCTTTTAGCAGCAACTTAACCCTTCCACGTCCCAAGATTTTTGTTGTCAAGTCATCTCCTAGGAATACATCACCACCATCATATTTTTCATATTCAGAGAACCTCTCCCTGTGAGGATTCATATCGTATGATGCACCTGAGTCGATCAACCATACATCACGGTCTGCATGTGTACTTGTAGATGCCAGGTAAACATCACCTCCTTCTTTAGTGGAGTTTTTCTCCTCTGTGGTAGAGGGACTATCAGATCCCTTTGGTTTTTCAACCTTCTTAGAGTTGCAATCTTTCTTATAATTCCCTATTTTACCACACTTCCAGCATTTCCTCAAATATTTTCCTAGATATTTAGATCTACCTATAGATTTAGATCTCCACCTCGAACGCTTAACAGGGTTCCTGTCTTGGGTACGACCTCTTACAAATAAATCATTTGTGTTATGAATATCCATGCTTTTCTGCCTCATCTCTTCAGATAACAAGGATGAAACTACATCCTCATACTTCAATGTAGATTGAGTAGTACTACCAAGTTAACACTTCCTCCACATTCCCTACTTCCGAAATGCCGACATTTTGAAACGCCTAAATTCGACGTCTCGCGCTTCTCTGGATCTAACGATCCAGATCTTCCCTTCACGCATCAGGACTTTTCGTTTCGCAAATTTGGATGGGTGCTCACTTCCCTTCTTCTGATCCCCTATACCCCAAAATTATCCCTGGACAATCGATGGTTGAGATCTCTCCTCGATCAATGGCTTAGATTAAATCGTAATTTCCCATTTCGTGAATCCTCACGACTCGACCCTTTGACATCTCCCCCCTGAAAGTCAGCGAAGTGATGATCTCTTTCCACGTGTCCCCTTTTGATGGATGGTCCCAATGATTTTGGGATTTCATGTTTCTAAGTTTCACAGATCTCACTCTGCTTCTTCCAAATCTTCTGATTTGCGAAATTCCGATAATTCCTCGCGACTAACCAATCCACTATTTTTTTGAGATCTAATGGCTTGAAAGATTTTGGATTCTCCTGGATGGATCATAACCCTTGAGCTTCCTTCAATTATCTCAAAATTCCTGCGTTCCACATTTAGACACTTCGACTCTTCAGGACTTAGGCACTTTTCTAAGTGCTACCTCTCGATATTTAAAACCACTATTCCTCCTGAACTTTGTTTTCTCTTTCTTTCCTAACTTGGGATATTTTCAAAATGTTGCAAGGAATATGCCTTCCAAATTTCTCTTGCGAGCCCTGTAACTTTAGGTCTCATCTATGTTTATGAAAGCATTGTCCCTCCTAATCTTTCGTCAATGAAACATGACTTTGGCCCTGTGCACATTTGCGCTTTGTGTGCAGCTTCACACTATTCTCTCCTGAGCTTTTGAATGTCGAAAGTCTCTTGACCTTAATCTTCTTCCAACTACACTGGATCTAACGACTAAGATTCTATTGAAAAAGATATAGATCTACCCTAGCATACTATTATCTTGGTGGTTTTTATACTAGGCTCCTATAGACAGCTGGTTAAATTTATCTTCAATCCTTAAAGAAAGGATAGAGGGGGAAATCCCTATTGGAGACTATTTTCCCTAATCAATAGTTATGATCGAAAATGTTATGTATATTTTGAAGACTCGCTTGAATAAGGGACCAACTCTATAAAAGGTAACAGGTTTATGTAATTAAGTCCCTAGACATTTGTCCCTCGGATTATAAGGAAAAGAAATTGTAAACCCTTTTTTTCTAGTTAACATAGTCGACTAAAGAGGAAGTTGATTACAGTAATCAAAACATAGCTTCCTGTGTAATAGATGTTAATATAGCTCGAAGAATCCATATAGGTAACAACACATATACATATATAGTCCAATTCTGATATTCGTTCAAACTTCCATTTAGTAATTGTACACTTTAAACATTCCTTAATATCAGTCACAGATCGATCTGTTAATTGTTTTCTATTGTAGACCATAGATTATATCACAGGGATAGGAAACTTTCACACTTTCGTCAACAACAATACATACAACGTTTTTCTTAGCTCTACTAAAGAAACTTCCAAACATTTATCAATGGTTAGCACATACAACAGTCATCCTTGACTCTACTCAATGCATAATTCAACTTTAAAGTCCTAATCAATAATTCATTTCCTTCTACCCAACAAGAATATGTATTCTATCAGTCATTCATCCACATAACAATTAACGAGAACTAAGTAAATACATTCTACCAATTATTAATCAACAGAATGATCATCCAGGGAAGAGTAGAAGAACATATCCGAACAAATTGTTGGGACAACAAATGGAACAACCAAGTTCCACCCAACCATAGAACAAAACATCCAAATTACTTGTTTCTTTCACCCCCTAGCCTGATCATGAATCCATGAGGGCGAACCTCGAACTCCTCTTTCTCTACCGTCCTCTTTCAGATCCCAATTCTCCTTGCCTCACACTCAAAAATAGTGCTCATAACAACAATTTTGTCTTTCTTCACATCAAAAGTTCTCCTTGCCTCACACTTGGCATTAGTTCTTGTAACACCAAGTCTATCTTTCCCCCAACATATTAGGCAACATCTTGCCTCCTCCCACATGATATATATGCAAAAGCATCTTGTGCCTAGGTATTTTCCCCTTGGGAATTTTCAGAGCTTTATAAATCCCTTATTTTCATGGGTTGCCAATGGACAAATTCCAGATTTTCCACTTGTAAAATTCATCCCTGAGGTAATTCAAGCATGTTACCCACTCATGGATTCATGGTCAGTTGATTTCAACCTGGTTGTTCCATTTGTCTCTCAGAAATAAATATATAAATTATTTGTCTCTTACAAGTGTCACAGTCAAAGAGTTAGTTGGGTAAATCAAATCTTTGCCCAACCAATCACAATAATTAATTACAATTAACTAAATTCCCAATTTCAAATTGCCATAAATGGAAATAACTTTCCAAATTCGAATTTGCCAAAAACAGAAATAAATTCCTAAGTATTTCCAGACTTCCAAAATAATTTATTTTTGGGGATATTACATCCTTTCCCCCTTCAGTACAAAATTGTCCTCAGTGTTCGTTCCTTTCTCAGAACAGGGTTGGATAAGATTTCTGCAAATCTTCCTCCAATTCCCAAGTAGCCTCCTCAAGACTAAAGTTCTTCCATTGCCCTTTTACTTGGGTGACGACTCTGTTATGTAGTGTTATTTCACTCCTTTCCAGAATGCACAGAGGTTCCACTTGGAACTCGCCTTCTGTTTCCACCTGCACCATGTTCCAATCGATCATGTGAGTAGGATTATGAACATAATTTTTTAACAAAGAAACATTGAATACATTATGAATTTCCAGATTTGCAGTAACTGCAAGTTGATATGCCACGAGTCAAATTCGAGCTAATATATCGAAAGGGCCACAAAACCTGGGTGCCAATTTGGCACATCTTCCTAGATTTAATGAACGTCTTCTTTCTTTGACTTTAAAATACATGTGGTATCGAACTCAAAATTCTTGGGGTCTTCTTTTCAGGTCTGCGTAACTTTTTTGTCGGTCCTATGCCTCTTTTAAATTCTGTTGTACTTTTCTTACCATACTCTCCATTTCTTGGAGCATTTTTGGTCCCACCATGAGTATGTCAACTGGCTTATCCCATCTAATCGGAGTTGTAGACTTTTTGTCGTACATTACTTCGAAGGGGCTCATCTTAGTCGACGTCAGGTAACCATTATTGTATTCAAATTCCACCAAGTGCAGGTACTCTTCCCACTTACTTGTTTTCATCCTTACGTACATTCATAGCATATATTCTACAATTTGGTTTGTTCGTTTAGTCTGTTGATCTGTTTGTGGATGATATCTTGTGTTGAAATTCAAGTTAGTATTCAACCCTACAAACAATTATTTCCAAAAAGTAGATGTAAATTTTGTGTCTCTATCCGAAATCACCATTTTTGGAATACCATGCAGTCTAGAAAATTCCTTCATGAATATTTCAGCGATGTTAATAGCTTTAAAAGTAGACTTTACAAGAATAAAGTATGTAGACTTACTACGCTTATCAATTACTACCATAATTGAATCATTTTGTTTTTGAGTTCTAGGCAAACCTATAATAAAATCCAGTGATATAGTCTCCCATTTCCATTTCGGCATAGGTAGAGGCTGCAACAGGCCATCTAGATGCAGGTGTTTAGATTTCACTTGTTGTCAATCTTGGCACTTAGATAAGTATTTTTTTGTCTCGCCTTTCATATTAGGCCAACAAAATAACTTCCTTAGTGTTGTTACCATTTTATGGTATCCGAGATGACCAAAATATGGTTTCTTGTGTACTTCATCCAAAATAGTTGACCTTAATTCAACAAAATCTGGTATGTATAATCTATTTTTAAATATTTGAAGACCATTTCTGTCCAAACTCAGATTTGTTTTGTCTAAATTTTCTACATTATTTTGTAAATCTGCCACTATTTTGATGTAATTTTCATCATTATTACTTGCATCCCTTATCCTCTGCTCAAGATTGCTTTCAACCCTGCTAATGTTTATTTCAAACAACCCATGAATTATTCTACTTAAAGCATCAACCACCTTATTTTCCTTACCCTTGATGTGTCTTACCTCAAAGTCAAATTCGCTCAAGAAGGCCAACCACCTTGCTTTCCTTTTGTTGAGGTCTGGTTGACTAAACAAAAATTTAACACCACTATTATCAGTCAATAACAAAAACTTTCTACCCATTATATAGTGTCTCACATCTTTAAAGCGTGTATTACAACTGCTAACTCTAATTCATGAGTGACGTAGTTTCATTCATGCTCTTTTAGTTTTCGGGGACTCATAACAAATAGCATGCCCTTCTTGAGTTAGGACACCTCCCAAACCTTCTTTACACGCATCCACACAGACTGTGAAGTCTTTTTCCGGATATGCCACCTTTAAAATGGGTGTGGCTGTTAACAATTCCTTTAACTTATTAAAACTTTCCTAACATTTATGTGACCAGTTAAACTTGGTTCCCTTATTTTGTAATGATGTGATAGGGTATGCAACCTTGGAGAATCCCTCTATAAATCTGCGGTAATATCTGGTGATTCCCATGACTGACCAGATGTTCTCTACGTCCTTAGGGATCGACCATTCCATGATGGCTCTTTTTTTCTCAAGGTCGACGACAATACCTTCTTCAGAAATTACATGTCCTAGGTACTGTATTTTCTTTTGATAAAAGTCACACTTGTTGAATTTAGCATATAGTTTGTGTTTTCTTAAAGTTTGCAGTACTATCCTTCTGTGTTCTTCATGTTGTTCTTTTGTTTTAGAATACAATAGGATATCGTCAATAAATACCAAAACAAACTTATCCAAGTACTGGTTGAAAACATTGTTCATTAGACACATAAATGTCGTCGGTGCGTTAGTGAGTCCAAATAGTATAAAAACAAATTCCTAATGTCCATATCTCGTTCTGAATGTTGTTTTACTGATGTCCTCATCTTTTATTCTAACCTAATGATAACCACATCTTAAATCCAATTTAGAAAAATATTTTCCCCACCTAATTGATTGAACATATCATTGATTCTAGGTAAGGGGTATTTGTTCTTAAGAGTCATTTTGTTTAATTGTCTGTAATAAATGCATAATCCTAGAGTGTCGTCTTTCTTTTTAACAAAAATGATTGGTTCTCCCCATGGTGAGACACTTGGTTGGTTGTATTCCTTGTCCAAGAGTTCTAGTAGTTGAATCTTTAATTATTTTAACTCGGGTAAACTCATTCGGTAGGGTGCCTTAGATATAGGAGCTGAACTAGGAAGTAGGTCGATAGACAAGTCTATCTCTCTCCTGGGGGGGAATTCAGTTATCTCATCAATAAACACATCTCTAAAATCATACAATATGACAAAATACTCTAAGCTAGGTTTGTTTTCTTTTTCCAACAGATTTGTCACTTGGATAGCATAAATTTGACAACCTTTTCTCATGCACTTCTTAAATTGCATTGTTGAAATCTATCTAACTGAGACTAGTTTTTGTATGCCTTGTATTGTCCTAACAATGTTGTTTCTGTCTTTATACTTGAGTGATTTTTCATAACAATCTAAAACTTCTTTATGCCTTTCTAACCAGTCCATCCTCATAATTATATCACAAGACCCTAATGGTAGAATATTCAGATTTATCTTTGTGTTTTGATAACCTAAACTGAACTCAAGGTCGGAAATGAAATCAGATACTTTTCTTTTTGTTCTTGTTTCTAGTTGTACTAGTCAAGATTTTTCATGTCTTGTTTTCTTAAGTTTATATGAATCCATTACACGAGGAAGAATATAACCCAAAGTATCTCCTCGATAAATTAAAACAGAAACACAAGTATTGCTAACTTTATCTTCAACTTCCACTACAGTGGACTGGTGATCATCTTGTCGACTGTCCACGCCTGCATTGATCCTATGTAAGCTTCTACCCACATCTCCCACTATAGAGGCTTCCTGTAGGTTGTGAACTGTAGTCATGGCTCGAGAATTTAAAAATGTATAGTTTCAACTTAAGTGAGGTTCTCCACATTCACAGCATTTTAACGGTTCGTTGGGGCTGTCCCCAAACTTCTTTGTTCCCAGATTATCTGGTTTACCGCCTCTTGGAGTATTCTGGTTATTGGAGTGAAACTCTTTCCTTGGAAAACTCTTTATTGTGTTCCAGAAAGGGGTTGGTTGATATCCCTTCTTCTGTTGGTTCATTCCGTCTTGTTTCTGGTCTTTCGAAGCCTTTGGAAAGTTCAACCGTTGTTTGTACTCGTCGTAACACATTCGGGCCTTCATGAAAATTTCACTTAAGGACTTGGAATTATCGAATTCAATTTTGTGCTTATAGGACTGTGGTAAATATCTTAGGAACCACTATATTTTTACTTTGTTGTCCCGGATATAAGGCACAAACCTTAATAATTCCAGGAATTTGTTTATCGGGTCATCCATAGTCATTTGACCGAGTCATAGTTCATAAAACTCCTTGTTTTTTATTTCATAGTAACTTTCAGATAAATACTGTTTCTTAAAGTATTTCTTAAAATTTGACCACTCCATCTGTTTTTCCTTTAGTCCCTTGGCCAACTTCAGGTCCTTCCACCATATGCTTGCCTTTCCTTTCAAATTATAGATGGCCATTCTAACCTTCATATTGTTGGAATAGTTGTATATCTGGAAATACTTTTTTATGTCTAGTAACCATGCTTTGGCCTCCTCTCCTATATTGGATTCCTCGTCAAAGGTGGATGGTTTTATTTTCTTAAACTCTCCCTCAACATGGTCGACCTATTTCCTTTTTATTCTGGTGGTTGTTTTATCTTTTGCTGATGGTGTACCTTCGGAAGAGTTGTCCCCTTTTTCTCCTTCACGACCAGAATTTTTGGAGGCCCTTTTACTGACCTCTTCTTCCTCATTATTGTCCTTCAGGCTCTTCTTTGTTACTATGCTACACATTAGTACTTCATTTATTTCATGTTGTTCTTGTTGTTCCTTTTTCAGTTTTTCATTGTCTTCTTTGAAAACTTGCAGTTCCACAATGAGATTCCTCATGGTTTCCAGAACCTTGATATGTGAACTTCCATCACTGTACTACCTCGGATCTTTAGGAGGTATTTGTTCAGGGTTCTCCTCGAGTATGATCTCGGCTTCATTGTTTTTTGCCATAATCACAACAAAAATGAATTTTTTTTGTTTGTAACAATAATTTTTTTTGTTAGTTTTCTTCATAAAGTAGGAAACATGTGTTAAGAAAATATTTTTGGCCCTGTCTAAGGTCCAAGTGTTGTAACCTTTGCTCTGATACCACATGTAATGTTCCCCAAATTTACCAAATAAAAAAAAAACTTAGGGACATTAAATCTCTTTCTCTTCGAACAACTTATCTCGAAAGGCCTATTGCTATTATAAGTAGCTATTTATCATCACTATTTACTTTTTCAAGGTTTATCTTTCCAGTTATTGACACAAATTAACTATCATTATAAAAGATTTTATCTCTTGTTCTTTATTACTACATATTAGTTATACACTTAAAGTGTCAAGGTAACTATGTTGTACCCTAGCCTCTAATATTCCCAACATATCTAACATAAGCATAATGGTTAGTAAAGTCCCACTAATCATTATGGTCATTTCCCAATATCTATATATAAATATATACATGTATTAACATTATATTTACAGAGGAAGAACCCCACTCAAATTATAGAATATCCTTAAGCGTAGAAAATAACCATGTCATACAGGTCTAAATGATGTGGAGTCCAAATCGTAGAATTGGGTGCTTAAAGAAAATAAGGTTCAATGCATCTATCGAAGACTAGAAACCTTCGGAATCTACGTGCTTTGGGTTCTTCTCAGTTTACGGGTGCTAAATCCTCTTCACTTGTCCCTTCATTCATATGCCCTTCTTTCCTTTTCCACACGTCTCGCCAGACTCCCTCGATCTATCGACATGTAGCTCCCCTCTGGATCAACGACTATTGTTGACTCCGCCTTTTCGGCCTCCTAGAGTTTCAACTCTCAAGTCTACTCTTCTCTGTGTGACGATCTCCCGGAGTGGAAGATATATTGCCACATGTCCCCTTCAATCCATGACTAGGGTCTCCTCCATGAATCCGGCCTTCGGGGATCTCAAATCTCAAGTCTCTTTTTCCTTGTCCTTAAATTATGTGGAATCCTGCAAGGTGTCCATTTAAATAGAATGGCCTAGAATTGCTTTGGCTCCTTGACTGGAGTCCATAGATCTTCACCACGTGTCCTCTATGGATATGATGGTTTAGATTCACTTCGGGTGATCTAACGACTCATATTTGTTCTGCTTCTCCAGACTTCTGAGATCTCAAATCTCAATATATCACCTTTGTTGACTGGGTATCTCCCGAAGTTCTATATATAGCGCCATGTGCCCTCTTTCACATCGATGGTTCTCGTCATTTCTGGGACTCCGACCTTCCTTGATTTCAAGTTTCAACAACCATGAGTCTTCGGAGTGAATCCTTCCAGAGTCCACGATCTGGTGACACTTGTCCAACCTAGATCGACAATTAACAATCGCTCTGACTGTTCGGGCTTTTGTTGTTTCAGTTCTCAAACTAAAAACTCCAGGGTAAGTATCTTCGGAGCTCTCGATCTGGTGACAAGTGTCCCCTCACAGATCGACGGCTCTCAGCTCTTCATCTCCCCGGGCTACGACTATTTTAACACTTCAACTTTTGCCTCCTTCTGGATCTCCTGACCTATTGACACTTATCCTTTCTGGATCCAACGGTCCAAACTCTCCTTTCGCAAATCGAGATTTCGCGACTTGTGATTTCCAAGTTAACACTTCCTCCGCATTCCCGAATTTTGAAATGCCGACATTTCAGAACTCCCAAATCCGATGGTTCGTGCTTCTCTGGATCTAATTGTCCATATATTCCCTTCACGCATCAGGACTTCATGTTTCACAAAGTTGGATGGGTTCTCACTTCCCTCCTTCTGATCCCTGATACCCCGAAATTATTCCTGGACAATCGACGGTCCAGATATCTCCTCGATCAATGACTCAGATTAAATAATGATTTCGTGTTTTGAAAATCCTCACGACTTTTCCCTTTGACATCTTCCCCCTGCAATTCAAAAAAAGTTTGATCTCTTGCCACATGTCCCATTTTGATGGACGGTCCCGATGATTTTGGGATTTCCCGTTTCGAAGTTTCACATATTTCACTTTGCTTCTTAGAAATATTCTCATTTGACAAACTACGATAATTCCTCGCGACTGACCAGTGCGCTACTTTTCTGAGATCTAACAGCTTGAAATATTTTGGCTTGTCCTGGATGGATCTTAACCCTTGAGCTTCCTTCGATTATCTCAAATTTTTTGCGCTCCACCTTTAGACACTTCAAATCTTCTGGAGTTAGACACTTTTCTAAGTGCTACCTCTTGAGATTTAAAACTGTTATTCCTCCTGAACTTTGTTTTCACTTTCTTTCCTAATTTGGGAGATTTCCAAAATGTTGCAAAGACTACACCTTCCAAATTTCTCTTGCGAGCCTTATAACTTTAGGTCTCATCTATGTTTCTGAAAGCATTCTCCCTCTTGATATTTCATCAATGAAACATGACTTCAACCTTGCGAACACTTGCGCTCTATGTACAGCTTCGCACTATTCTCTCCTAAGCTTTTGAATGTCGAAAGTCTCTTCACCTTAACCTTATTGCAACTACACTGGATCTAACGACCCAGATTCTATTGAAAAATATACAGATCCACCCTATCATACTATTATCTTGGTATTTTTTATACAAGGCTCCTATAGACAACTGGTTAAATTTATCTTCAATCCTTAAAGAAAGGATAGAGGGAGAAATCCCTACTTGAGAAAATTTTCCCTAATCAATAGTTATCATCGCAAATGTTATGTAGAGTTTGAAGACTCGCTTAAATAAGGGACCAACTCTTTAAAATATAACATGTTTATGTATTTAAGTCCCTGGACATTGTTTCCTGAGATTAAAAGGAAAAGAAACTGTAACCCCTTTCTTCTAGTTAGCATAGTCGGCAAAAGAGGAAGTTGCTTACAATAATCGAAACATAGCTTCATGTGTAATAGATGTTCATATAGCTCGAAGAATATGTGTTGGTAACAACACATATACATATATAGTCCAATTATGATATTTGTTCGAACTTCCATTTGGTAATTGTACAATTTAAACATTCCTTAATATCAGTCACAGATTGATTAGTTAACTATTGTCTATTGTAGACCATAGATTATATCACAAGGATAGGAAACTTTCACACTTTTGTCGACAACAATACATACAACAGTTTAATTAGCTCTACTTAAAGAAACTTCCAAACATTTATCAATGGTTAGCACATACAGTAGTCATCCTTGACTCTACTCAATGCATAATTCAACTTTAAAGGAATAATCAATAATTCATTTCCTTCTACCCAAAAAGTAGATGTATTCTATCATTCATTCATTCATAGAACATTTAACCAGAACTAAGTAAATACATTATACCAATTATTAATCAACAGAATGATCAACCAGGGAAGAGTAGAAGAACATATTTGAACAAATTATTGGGACAACAAATGGAACAAGTAAGTTCCACCCAACCATAGAAAAAAACATCCAAATTACTTGTTTCGTTCACCCCCTAGCCTGACCATGAATCCACGAGGGAGAACCTCGAACTCCTCTTTCGCTACCATCCTCTTTCAGATCCCAATTCTCCTTGCCTCACACTCAGAAATAGTGCTCATAACAACAAGTCTATCTTTCTTCATATCGGAAGTTATCCTTGTTGATATTATGGTAGTTGCGGGAGGCATTTACCTCCACATGTAAACCTGACAATGATAGAATACTTCGGGAAGCAAGAAGAAACCCTAATGAGTTGGCTAATAACCCTAGAAGACTTGTCGGCTCAAGAAGATAATTTATATTAGGTTATTAGCCTCCAACAGAAGAAGTTGGATTGAAATAATAATATATACTGAACAGAAAGATACCTAGAATGAGAAGTCGGCCTAGGCAGATAGCCAGAATTAGTATAAATACAGGAGGCCAGTTCTCATTCTGGAAGACAGTCTTAGAATTGTAGAGCAACACTTGTGCGCACTGCAGTACACAGTTTTGTGCGTAGGTTTGAGGATAGTTGTTGGTGCAGCTACTGCAGCTAGTAGTTACATTTTGGCTTGGAATATCTCTTGGCTAGGGTTTTTACTATCTGATCAGCTCTTGTTGATGCGCTATCCTTGGGGAAAGGTGCACTACCCTTTGATTGGCTATCTAGCCTAGGATTTTCTTCTGAAGTTATTCTCTGTCAAGGTTAAGGTGCTTGGAGGGTGGCTTTGGCCTATGGTTGGGTGACAAGGGTATTTTCAATGGTAAAACAAGCACATCCACTTATATTCTAACACTCCTTGCCTCACACTCAGAATTAGTGCTCATAACAACAAGTTCGTCTTTCCCGCAGCATACTAGGCAGCATCCTACCTCCTCCCTTATTCTATATATGAAAAAGCATCTTGTGCCTAGGTCTTTTCGCCTTGGCGATTTTCATAGCTTTACAAATCCTTAATTTTCATGGGTTTCCAATGGCCAAATTCCATATTTTCCACTTGTAAAATTCCCTGAGATAATTCAAGCATGTTCCCCACACATTGAGTCATGGTCAATTGATTCCAACCTGTTTGTTCCATTTGTCTCTCAGCAATAAATATATAAATTATTTGTCTCTTACAAGTGTCATAGTCAAAGAGTTAGTTGGGAAAATCAAATCTTTGCCCAACCAGTCATAATAATTAATTACAATTAACTAAATTCCCAATTCAAAATTGCCATAAATAACAATAATTTTCCAAATTCGAATATGCCAAAAATGGAAATAAATTCCTAAGTATTTTCAGTCTTCAAAATAATTTATTTTTGGGGATATTACACTGTGAAATTCATAATTTGTATAATTTATTTATCACTATACGATTCTTAACTTGTATATTTTCTTTATTTTTATCGTTGTATAACTTGTAGCATGTATTATATGTATATAAAAACATTATACTCACATTACATTAATTAATGATGGGGTTGTGATTCGTTTTTTGCAAGGGTACCCATGTGCATTATGAATCCACTCCTCTCCATTGGTCATGGACGGATCATCGCACAAGTTCCAGTGGTGACTTGGTCCTTCACCAAGCTCAAGATAAGTATCATTCTATCTCAGTTATTATAAGTAATTTCCATTTAAAACGATAGTATGGTTTACTAAGTCGTACCCTTTATCTGAGCAGGTTTATACAGTTTGAGGGAAATGGATCAATGAAAGCCTTCTTGCTCAAAATGGTATTCAAGTTCTAATCTTGTCATTTAAACAAAACTTCTTAGATTTTGTCTACCATTGGTAATGGAGTCCTTGCCCTAGGGTGCTCCATTGTAATAAAATTTGAACCATTGTTTCATGCATACAGAGGTTGTTTGTAAGTTACTTTTAAATGAATATACAGATTGTTGAAACCATTTTGAACAAAATTCAGTTAATCTAACAGCTATTGTAGCATGCATTTGTAGATTATTTAATCATTGTTTATCTATCGTTATAAACATAAGGAATATGTAAATTTTATAGAAGAGGAATGTTATTCGTTCGATCTTTTTCTTATGGTTCTTGTACAGAATTTGAAATAGTAACTCAACATATATATATATATCCAATTCAATGGTTAATGTGAACATAGTAGAAGTCATATTTTTCCTTTAAGCTTGAATACATATATATACAAGTATACACAGTTATTTCTGCATATACCTAACCCTACTTAATGATTATTAGGAACCTACAACATTTCTCATTTCTTTATGCATGATTATATATATATGTGTGTGTGTGTGCGCGCGCGCACACAACCCTATTTCATTAACAATTATAACTTACATTAATTCTACTATTTCTGCTAAGTGAGCACATATAAACATGTATGTACAATCATCATATAAACCATCTCAATCCTGACAAATAGTAATCAACATAAAATTAAGAAGAATGTAAGTAAAGGTACATATCTAACTGTGATGTTGGGACACAAATGGAGCAACCACGTTTAACCCAACCGTAGAACAGAACAACCAAGTTTACTTTCTCTGTTCACCCCCTAGCCTGACCATGAGTCCATAAGGGAAAACTAAGATAACCTTTGCTAAAGTAACCTTCCACATATCAGAAATTCCCTTGCCTCACACTACCAGTGTTCATAACAACAAGTAGTTTCCTTTCTCCCACATACTAAGGAGCATATTGCCACCTCCATATGTGGTATTTATATGCATCATGTGCCTAGGTCTTTCCTTCTCTCCTGGGAAATTCGCAACTTTACAAATCCCTCATTTTCCACTTGTAAAAATCAATCGTGAACTCAATTTGTTCCCCACTCATGGAGTCATGGCTAGCTGTTCCATTTGTCTCTCAGCATTTAATTTATAAAAAATTGTCTTTTACATGTGTCACAATCAAAGAAGTTAGTTGGGCAAGCCAAATCTTTTCCCAATAGTCATAAATAATTAATTACAATAATCAAATTCCAAATTCGGATTTGCCATAAATAACAAATAATTTCAAAATCTAAAGTTTCCAAAAACGGAAATTTATTCTAAAATACAGTTAGACTTTAATAATCAATTATTTTGGGGATCTCTTGTCAATCATGTGACATGATGTAATCTATTTGCAATTTTAATTTTTGTTGGATAGTGTTTAGATATAGATTTTCTCACTAAATAGTGCATACAAAATACATGAGTTGTTTTCCAAAAGAAATTATTGTAGTGTCTCTTTTCTTTTCTGTAACTACTTCAATAATAATTTATCATTTCTTATTATCATTTCTTAATGCATGGATTGTAAGATTAATTCTATGATATTGTGATTTAATAATTTTCTATAATGTTGTGTTGTTTTTGTAATTGAACGATTATCTAATCCAAAAATAGACCTGCAGAGATCCTTCACCTTTTGCTTTTGCGTTTGCTTGGTAACTAACTATCTTCAATCGATTTAATCTACACGATTGCAGTCCGCAACTATCAAATCGTTCCAACCAGCGACGGTTCTCTTCAACAAATCGCTATGCGCTGATGCTGGAATTTTGGCTCTCCATACCAGCGGTCTTCTCTAATGCTATTGCATCTATTGTGTTCTGTAGGTCACGAAACTTCTTCGTGAGATCATCATACAGCTTCATAATCGGATCTGAAACTCCGAGGTGGCTTCTTCTACCGTCACGTGTTTCAAGGCCCCCTATCCAAGCTCTCCCATTTTTTAATTTATCTGACACAAACATTCGGCATTTTCCTTCCAAGTATATGTAACCACCTTAAAATTCTTAAATTATATTTAACGACTTTAAAACTATTTAGTCATTTTCCTTCCAAGTATATTTAACCACCTTAAAACTGTTCAATTATATTTAACAACTTTAAAACTCTTCCATTGTTGTGTAAACGTTTTATCTTGTGGAATTTTTTATTAAAATCTCAATTTTCTGCTTTTCTGTTTTAAATTTTGTATTTTAAATATATAAATGAATTCAACTTATTTATTGAAGAACTTATAAAAATATTTTAAGTACTTTAAACACTCTTATTCACTATATAAACTAAACCATTCAAACATTTTCTCAATATTATATAAACTAAACCATTCAAACACTTTATCAATATAGATTCAACCATTCAAATCTACATTTCCAATAATTTCTATGAAAAATTAAGTCAATCCAAAATTATTCCTCCAAAATAGCCAAAAACTTATAATACGTCCCTTCAATTACGTTATGGAGTTCACAAAATTCAAGGTCAGATTGGTTACTTAGGTTTCTAAGAGCCAAAGATCCACTAATGAGGTTACAAATTTGAATTGCAACTCTATTTATGAATTTTGCAAATGATAATCCGTTTATTTTCATAAATGTTGGTTTCTTCTCTCTTTGTGATATCTGGATCAGACTTTTTTTCTGAACAATTCGCACTTTGATCAATCTGCTAGTGTTCAACAATTCTCGCACACACGTTATCACGTCTTTCACAACAGCCTCTTTTTTTTTTTTTGCATATTCGTACTTCTGCTTGAGAGCGTTGTTAACATTTTCTCCCCCATTCATCAGACACAGCATTGGCCTCAATGGCCAGATATCCACCAGGCTTCAACTTT